>PVLD010033961.1:0-13139 GCA_004027595.1 Dinomys branickii | reverse complement strand
ATTTACTGTAAGACTATCATCCTCATTTTCTCCCTGGCTGTTTTTCCAGAGTGGTAAGAGGTAGGAGCTCTAGCCTGACAGCCACTGCAGTTTCGTCCCCATGGCCTTTGCCAAAAGTGCTGTAACCACAGAGCATCTTAGTTCTTCAAGGCTGCCACTAAAGTTTTCTTGACCTCCCGGAGGGCCAAGTTCCTTTTGGGAGGGCCTTGGTCTGATTTCAGACCCACTTAAAATAATCTGCCTCTCAATGAACTCAAAACTCAACTCATTAGGGACTTTATCTCTGATAATCCTCTCGCCTTACCCCAGTCTATTAGTGGGCAATAAGTTCTCAGGTCCCAGGCACACTCAAGGGCTGTGATTATACAGGCATAAACAGCAGGAAGCAGAGCTCACCAGGGGACACTTGGTGGTCAGTCCATCACACCAACTTCTGCTTCTGGTCATACTTAATAACTTCCAAAGAAAAAACACATAGTAGACTTGAACACAAAGAACAATATGTGGAAATAACCACATTTTGCTGTTGCTGCTGGTGCTGCTGCTGGGTTTCCATTCATACAGGTCCCTAGACTGTAACAAAAATATGTTCTCCAGTGAAATATAAGGTAAAAATGGCCATTTGAGTTTATCAAAAATTTTCTCCTTCAACCCCTGTTAGCATTTCTAACAATTCTCCCCTCAAAACTGCTGCTCCACAGGGATCCATTGCTAGGCCTTCCCACTATCCACACCCAAAACTATGCCAAGCCAATTGGTGGACTAATTTAGTAATCACATACCCTTGATCCCAGCATCACACACTTAATCTCAGCATCACACACTGGGAAAGCTCCACCAATGATCGCATGAGGCTTTTGGGACATCTAGACACAAGCCACAACACTGGGAAAATGAAAATGAAAACCACTGCATTAGACTACTGCTGTATTGGCTATCTAGGTATCCATGGTAAGAGCTTGTTTATTTCTGGCTGGTGGGGTCACCTGGTCCTAGAGCAAACAGATAGAGATCCAGAACCAAAGACAAGCAGCAATGACCAGGGAGGAGAGGGCAGGGACACCTGAGGAGTGGGAGAGCTGACAATTGGAAATGAAGCACCTGGAAGCCACAGGTAGATTGGGTGGGGAGCCAGCCTCCCAATACAGGCAGGCAGCAAAGCCAGCAGTTAAAACAGGCTCTGGAGCCACACATGTGGATTCAAAACTTGGATTTTCTTAAATTACAGTGGTACCTTGGTTTGCAAATGCTTTTGTTTGCAAACAACTTGGTTAGAAAACAGAAGCGTTTGGCAGAATTTTGTTTTTGTTTACAAATTCTGTACTTGAGAGACAAACATGACCTTGGCCATCTTTCTCACATGAGCATGAATGTGGCAATCTTGCCCCAAATCATAGAACAAATTCAGTTCGTGAATTGACATACCAGCATACAGTATTTGTATTTTGGGTCTCTCATAGTAGAAAGAGATGGTAAGAAACAAAGAGGTAGACTTTGTGGTGATGGGAAGGAAATCTAGGGCAGAGGGGGAGAGTATCACAAACATACTAATGAAAAAGACTTCTTAAAAATACTTTGAGATTTACCAACTTTTAGACTTTGGGAAAACCACTTTTCATTAGGTTCTACGTTTGAAGAGTCATGAGCAGTCTCAACTCTCAGAGTTAGTTCTGAAGGATAAATGAAAGGAAAGAACTCCGAAAGTCCTGGCATACCAAATGTTTTGAACAATGGTTGGTTCACACTTTCCTTGCTGTAAGGGGCAGATGCAGGGCAGGGTAAAGAGGAAGATTAATTGACAGAGAGTGAGAGCCAGTGGAAGTCAAGGCCAGGCACTTCCTTTGTAGGAAGTTGCCCCTGCTAGACTTAGCTCACTCATCAAACCCCAGATACCTACAAGTCCTCCAGCTGCAAACAGGTCCTGTATAGGAGTTCTTCAGGTTGGGTTTTTAATTAAGCACCTATTTGACAATTTTTTGCTTCTAGTGTGGTTGGGGGTACTTGAAACAAATTTCTTTTGCGCAAGATTATTCATACTCAGCTTACTTTCCTATAGAAATGTACATAATGAATTCTTTTTAACTGCTTGACTCAAGAGAAAATTTCTATGAACTCATAAGTCATGGACCCCAGGACTAGAGAAAAGCAGAAAGAAGGAAGTCTCAGAGAGTTTTAAAATAAATCTGGATTTGAGCATTAATTTAGCTCTAGGAAATCATTGCAATGAACCAAATCAAATGCAAAGACAAAAAATGAAGGCATTTGGAAGAGTGTTTGCATCTGCAGAAGGAAACTTACATCTGTTTGAAACACCCCTTTCAAATTTCAAGATACTTTCATGGAATAGAGAGAGGATCTGGAATCCTTTATAGTAACTGTCTCATTAAATGTAAATTAAGTGCTTAAGATACTTAAAATGTGATAAATTTTGTGCTGTATCATGTTCTTTCTATGGCTTACCATCACACAAAATGTGTTTATGGTGCATTTCTGCCCCAGTAAATCTGACAAAGAGAGATTCTTATTTATTATATCCCACTCCTGAGCATGACAACTATGTACTGTAGAAAGGGAAGTCTCAAGAGGCAAGCTTATAACTAAGAAGAGTGATGAGTCATTCAACATCTTCAAGAGAAATTTGAATTAGAGCAGCCCACCAATTAATGTGATCAAGATTAGTGACAGGACATGATTCAATTAACAAACAAAACTTTCTTTTCTTTTTTGCTTTTTATTCAGATTAAAGTGTCTGCCGCTCATGTATTCAAATTAAAACATAAGGAATTTGAGTACTCGTGTGTGCCTGTGAGGTCATGTAATAGTCATTGTATTTATGTCTTGGGAAATCATTTTTCTTTCACCACTAATGAAATTAAAGAATAACTAATGGCTTTATGATAAAGCATTTAATCAGGCTACAGTTCCAAAACCTTACTTCTTAATTACAATATTAACACCACCTTTCATTTACGTGCCTGTTTAAAATGAATAATGCAAGCAAAGAAACTCTAGGAACAATGACGATAATCCTGTCAAAACAGAAGTGTCATGTTCTTATTAGCCCACAATGCTTGCTAAAATCTAAGACCTGTTCTTGTGTGTTTATTTCTCTATTTTTCTGAAAGGTCACCCTTTGGAAAGTAGTCCATTCCCTCCTTTGTCACTGGCTCCAACTGAAGCTTGGTGGAGGAAGAGTTCTCAAACCCCAACCTAACTCCGAGGTCAGGATTTGCTGCTTTCTCATTTTCTCCACCACTTTAGTATGGTTAAAAATGAGTGGCTGTTTGGGAAGAAAGATTGTCATAATTAAGCGAGAGATGTTTTCTCAGGATAAGATTTTCTCTGTAGATTTTCAGCCAAAGCCATTTAAGGCCACCCAATCTGGTGAAAACATGGTAGTGTTTAAGCTGAGTAACATCTTTCTGCAAGCAGCACAACACACATGGTTCCTTTATTTTCCTAAGAGATTTTAGAGTAGGATTTCTTGGACAGAATACGCATTCTGCCCTCTTTATTAAGCACTTACTACCTGTTAGGCACTGAGCTAAAGTTTTGTTTATATTACCTCATGGAACCTTTGAAACAATCCTTCTTGGGGGCGTGGCTCTGCCTGCTAGGATCCTATCAAATATCTACTCATTCGTGCTTCGTAAAGAGATCTGATTTTATTAGGGATAGCAGTGCCATCAACTAAGCACACTTCCTAACCTCTTCAGCTACACGTGATCATGCCATGTTCTGCACAGTTATGATTGTACCAGACCTCAAAACAGGCTATCTCAACGTAGAAATAGACTGTCTTTGCCTTTCTCTGGTTCTTTCTTTCTATTGCATGGATTGTAGCCTAAGTGACTGCAGCTTCAGCAGCCTAGAAAACCATGAGATGACTTGAAAATGGAAGATCAAATGCCAGGGTTGCTAGCTCATGAAGACAGACAGGAAATGAGTCTCTGTTGATCTTGGAAATTCCACACCAGTCCTGCATTTCCTACTTCTAGACTTTTCTTCATATGAGAAATATAATTTGTATTTGTAAATCACTGTTATTTTTCATTTTCTGTTTTATGACTGAAATGGAATCCTAACTAATGCAGGAAGACACTATTATCACTTTTATTTTATACAGATAGAAAAGAGATACACATACTTAATTATAGAAAGTTTCGGTAACTTGCCCAAGGTTTTAGAGCTATTAAGTGGTGAAGCGTAAGTTCGAATCCAAGTATATACACACGCACACACACACACACACAAAACCACACGCAAGCATATACGTATCACATTCTGCTTCAAGTGACTATTAGCTGCATAGACATTCTGTACCTGTTTGTATGTCCTCATGCAAAATAATCACATAGTTAATATCTGTTGAACACCTAAAATGTATCAGGCATTTGTTAACTACTGGTCATGCAGTAAAGTCATTAAATCTTCACAGAAAGCATAAAAAATCTATTATTATTACTCTCATTTTAGATATGAGGAAATCAGAGATTAGGTAGTTTTCCCAAAGCCTCGCAGTGAGGAAATGACAGAGCCCTTACCCAGTGTCACCTCTGTTCAGTACACTGCACTCTCACAAAAACTGAGGTGCTAAATGCATTTGCTTACCATCCACATAAGGGCGGCCAATATCCATCTACTGTGATGCTAGTATCTCGTAGCCAAGAAAAGTTGGAAATTCCAAAAATGAAGACAATGCATATAGGCATTTCAATGCCTTACAGAAAAACGCATTCTAATGAAGTCACTTTTCAATTTATAGCCTATCAATGGCTTCCCATTGCCTTCAGACTAAAATTCAGCCTGTTCACCAGGGATACTAACATGCTACATCATCTAATATTGTTCTCCAGTTTTGCTAACACTATCTTGCTATTTTTCAAACTAGTAGTCAGTCCAATTTGCTGTTGTTATAACAGAGTCTCTGAGGGTGAGTATTTACAAAGGAAAATTCTGTACTTTGGCTCTTGGTTTCAGAGACTGGAAAGCCCAAGAACATAGCACTGACCTAGAGCTCATGCTGCATCTGTTAAGGGTAGGAAGTGAAAGGGGAACAGGTGCAGGTGGAAGGGGAAAAACATGAGGAGTGTGCTCACTTTACAACAAACTGCCCTGGTGGTAAAAGATCGAGTGAGAAAGGCAGGTACAATGAGCACTTAAGGGATTCACCCACCTCTCAGCATTGTCACAGTGGGAATCGGTTTTCAAAATGTGTTTCACAGGGGAAAAAGCATATTCTAGATACAGCGCTAGTCAAGCATATTCTGGCCTCAGGGACTTAAAGTTTCTTTTTCTTTCTTTTTTTCTCTTTTCTTTTACATGTAGATGTGGGGTCTTTCTCTATTGCTCAGGCTGGCCTCAAACTCCTGAGCTCAATGGATTCTCTTGCTTCAGCTGGTATCTTGGAGTCACTACACCAAGGTTGTGAAATTTCTTCTTCCATTATTTTCACCTGGCTATTTTTCTTTTCACCATTGTCTGTAAAGTGCCACGTTCTCACAGAGGGAGCCCATGAAAGTCTAAACTAGCTACTGTAAACCTCATCGTTCACTTTCTTATTGAATAACTTCCTGTTTCATTCATTAACTTGTATATTGGTGACCTCAAGTCATCAAAATGTAAGCGCCATTGTCCTTACTCACTAGGATAGCCGCTGCTGCTTTATATAGTTTTGTACACAACAACAATTAACACAGGAACACCTGCTGAATGTCTCTTCTGTGATTGGTCAACCAATTCCTTTGCATGTTCCGACTGTTTGACTTGGGAGATTAAGAGAAGGCCACTGTGAGAGACACTTTTTAGTTGACTCTTGTACTCTGCATGTTTACCTAGTAGATCTCTGCTTAAGTAACTCTTTTAACATAAAACCATTATAGTCTGCACAAGTAAAAGCAAGACTCCATGTGCTCACTTCAGCAGCATATATACTAAACAAAAATAAAGATTTGACACTGTGCTCTTTCTTCATTTCCCTATTTTCTTGTCTGATTAAAGGCATACATTTCTCAGAAAATTAATAGAGAAGGAAGGAGGATGAGGGATCTGTGGCCAGGAATTAGTACAGCGATAAAATGAAAACCACTTGAAGCATAAATATATGACCTCAGTCTCCAGAAGCAAAGCAAATGAGTTATACAACCTTCATGGTTTCTAAGAAGATGCTCTTACGAAATATGTTCCCATTTATAAGTAAGCTGTCTATTATTGCTTTCACTATAGGTACAGTTCTAACATTATATGTCCTCTTAATCAGAGTACACTATTTTTATCTGGGGTTCTAAAAAAGCATGCCATCATTGCTACTGTGCTTAGATGCTACTATCTATAGAAATCAGATAGAGCTTTGAGGGGACAAAGGACAACACCATTTTTATTTCATTTAAGAACTTGTTCTTTTAAAAATTATTATTTTAATTTTGAAATAATTGTATATTCACAGATACTTACAAGAAATGACACAGGGAGGCCCTGTGTACCTTTCATCCAGGGTCTCCCAATAGTAACACCTTTTAGAAAGTGTAACAATTACACTGTATCATTATCCAACCAGGGACTGGTAAAAATCACACTTTTTTCTCCCAGTGTTTTGAAATTAAACTACTTCCCACATAGGCTCATCTCCATGAGGTTAAGGACTGCATTTATCTGATTCACTGCTATAGACACCCCAAAATGCCCAGCTCATGGTGATTGTTACATAAAGCTTGAAGATTTTCTTCTGCTGCTGCTGCTGCTTCTTCTTTTTTGAGACAGGGTCTCACTATGTAGTGCAGACTGGACCTGAACTCGTCTGTAGCCCAAGTTGGCCTGGAATTCACAGTGATTCTCCAGCCTCAGCCTCCTGAGTGCTGGGATTGCAAGCACGCACCACCATACCCAGCTTAAGTCTTCTTTGAATGAATAAATACCTCATCAGCAAGTCATAACTTTAATTTTAAGTGTAGTGAGGCCAGTAATTGCTAGAAAAGATTTAATAAGGTCTCTCTTTCATACTTAATTGCAATAGTTTCCTAAAAATTGCTTAGCACACATTTCTGTATTATAATAAGAAAACTTGGGCAATCTACCTTAATGCGATTTCAAACACCCTGGCTAAATTACAGGAAAGGTTGCTAATAAGTCTATATTAGACCTATAATACAATCTGAAAGAAACACAATTTACCCTCTACTCAGTCCATTAGTGTGAAGAATGTTGATACATATCAATAGGTAAACAGAAGTATCACTTATTGAAGGGCCGAAACTGGAAATGTGCTGTATGGATACGGGACAGTTCAAATGTGAATGAGCATATATGAGTTCTCCCAAGATAGAATTTGAAGTATCTGGTTCAGCTGTGTTTTGTTTTGTTTTTTCTATTAGCTGAGTCAGGGAAGAATCCAAGTTTCTCAGCTAATTTTTCAATTGCTTAAGAACCACCTACCCTCTATGCTTTCTGGAATCACACAGACTACTGACAGTACTGAAATCTACTGACCACCTGATATAGACATATCCATTGCATAGGAACAGTTCCTTTTTCTAAGAAACTAATAGGTTTTAAGATTTGGGCCATTGCTCCCTGTTAGTGAAATCCTATGTTATACTCTGTAAAAACTTAGCTACCAGTTCTGCCTCTCCAGGCAACAGCACAGATATCCAGGGCCTCCAGATACTACCTTGCTTCACAAATATACTTTCTCTTCTTTTGTGTAAATGGTCCAAGGCTCTAGGGAAATATTTATAAGTAAAACTAAAAGTGCTGAGAATAAAAGAAAGGTGCTATTCACAAAGTCTAAGAATGTTTAAAAATGTCTATTGTAGTTATTAGTATTATTTCTGATAACTCTTTTCTTTCATATAGATGCCATTTACACACAGTACATGGTTTTAATGATGACTAATAGGAATGTGTAATTTTTAAAAAATCTCTGTTGTTTTACTAAGAAATTTTACCAATATTCACTTTTAAGTTATATCATCATATTCATCCTATACATAATAAGAAACACATTACATTCTGAGTGTTATTTTAGAGAAACTACATTACTTATCTTGAAATTATGATACAAACTTAGTCAAAAACCTCATTGAAGAGAAATTAGGTGAATTAGTTGATTGACTGAGTGCAATCATTATCATTACTTTCTTTTTCATTTTGTCAAGCATCTGAGAAGTGCTTCATATTAAAGGTGAACATAAAATTTAAATTCACGCAAATGAACTGAGATGCTATTAATAAATGCACTAGAACAATAGACATATACCAAGACTGTCACAGGCAAACTCAGACATACGGTCAAACTATTTATAGTTTATAAAGCACCTCCACTGAGTTCTATCCTAGGGCAGGCTCTCCCAGAAGCTGACTCTGAGCCAAAGATTTGAGCACATGTGATTTATTAAGGAAGTGCTCCTAGGAGAAAAGACAACAGCAGTAGAGAAAGCAGGCTGGGAAGGGGAAGTGAAATTTCAGATGAAGTCTGAGCTCCAGCCTGCTCCTAAAAGGAGCTCTGGAAAATAAATTACACTGGAGTTTATCTCACCTTCAACAAAGAAGCTGTGCTTGTGTCCTCCTACACCAGTCAGCCCTTGTCTTCAAACCACCCACGGCAGAGAAGATAAACCTCCAGGCATTGCTAGGTTTTCAAACTGGTAAGGCAGTTCCAGTGCCCAAGCGCAATCTTTTGAAGGTTACAAAACATGCAGAAATTTGGTGATGGGGCAAGTACCACTTTGTCCATTAGATATACACATCAATTTAATTCCTCCTCCCAACAATGCTTCAGAGGTACTGTTATGGTTTATGTCAAGATGTCTCCCCAAAGTTTCATGTGGTCATAGGTGGGGCTTTTTTAGAAGTGGATGGATCTAGAGTGTGTGATGCTGTGATTGATTCATGGCACAATGCTTGGATCAAGGGCACTAGGATTAAGGTGTGAGTGCTACCTGCCGTAAGTAGCCTGGATAAAATAAAAGGGGAAGAAAGGCACTGTTAATGTCCCTTGTTGCTTTTGTTACCTTCTGCTCACTGTGGACTGTTTCTCCTCGTGATGCCTGTCTGCCATGCCACTCTGCCTTGGAGCTAGTTGACAATGGCCTGATACCTCCACAAACTGGGAGCTAAATAAACCTCTTCTCCCTTTCACTTTGGGTGTTGAGTATTTTGCCCCAGCAATGAGAGAAAAGTAACTAAGACTGGTACATTTTTAAATCTCCATTTTTAAGATTTGGAAACCACTATGCATCTATCTAGACACACACACACACACACACACACACACACACACACACACAGAGCGATAATGAGAGCAGTTATAAGAAACTGGCTCATGAGATCATACAGGTTGACAAGTCTCAGGATCCACATGGTGAATTGGTAATCTGGAGATTTAGGAAGACGAAGGGTGTAGTTCCCATCTAAACCCAAAGGAAAGTGAGTGATGTAAGTTCCAGTACAAAAGCACACATTTGAGAGCCAGAAATATCCAGTGTTTCAATTCAATTCTAACAGCATGAGAAAGCCAATTTCTCAATTCAAGGCCATAAGGCAGGAGGAGCCCTCCTTCACTGGCTAGAGAATCAGCTTTCTTTTTCTCTTCAGGGCCATCAAAATCGGAAAGAGTAATTTACTAAATCTATAGATTCATATTTTAATCTCATCCAAAAACACCCTCACAGAAACACTGAGAATAATGACTGCTCAAATATCAGGTCACCTTGGGGCTGGGGATATAGCTCAGTTGAATAAGCACTTGCCTGCCAAGTGCAAGGTCCTGAGTTCGATCCCCGGTACAAAAAAAAAAAAATCTGGAAATATCAGGTCACCTCTAAAAAAAGGAAATTTGGTACATGAAATGGATCATAACAGTTAGTAGTATCCCAGTGTCCTATGCACAACTATAAAGAAAAACCTTAGAGTTGGGGATGTAGCTTAGTGGCAGAGTACTTGCCTAGCATACCTGACTGAGGCCCTAGGTTTGACCCTCAGTGCTCCAAAAAAGAAAAACATCATTAAATTTTTAAAAATTGAGATCTGATTTAACATCTCAATACATTTTATCCAGCCTCCTAAATTTAAAACCATACTCATTTTGTCTTCTTATGGTCTGTTAGGATTAGAGACTACTTCTACATTGCTTAATAAAAATTGCATGTGCCTTCTCATAATATATTCTATTAAGGTTTTTCTTTTATTTTTCTCAGCTGATATATGGCCACTACATATGGTCTTATAAATAAATGAAATAGATTTGATGCTATCAGTTACTTCCAGAGGGGAAGCAAAACAGAATTTTATTCACAAATAATTGTATGTTATGGTTTTAGTATAGTCACTTTTGGGGCATATTTTTAAAAATACTTAGATCAGCTTAAAGAAACAAGGCTCTGTTTCTACAATGTGAAACCATAACTGAATTAATTGGAAGGAAGCCAGATTATTTCTGTGAGTTGAATGATTAATTCAGTTAAATTACAAGGTCACCAAACTCATGAGTAACATATCTAGCACTCCAGTTCACCTCTTAGCCACTGAACTTCTACCTCCCAAACAGAATGTTTGATCCTTCATGTTCATTATACTCAATTTTACTTTTAGTACTTTCTTAGTTTAAAAATATCTCTTCTCTCCTCCTCTTGCTATTGAAATCTTACTCATCTTTGAAAATGCAACACAAAAACCAGCTCTTCAAAGAAAACTGCCCTAATACCTCGATAGGGCTGTTTCTCGGCACACTTGTTTGTTTTATGGACATTATACTTCATGGGGGAGGGCTTCCTCAAAGCTCTTATTTAACTTCGTGTCAGTCTCCCTTAGGCATTCACAAGATCTACCACAGTGCTCTATATGTGGGTAGTTAATAACTGTTGAGTGAATGCTTCTCATTCAAATTTACTGATCTGCCTGAAAAATAACTAACAGCAATTTAATGCTGTGGTACTGAATGGGAACTAATAGAGCTGGCCTTATGTCTGTCTTCAACTACTTCTTAGCTATGAGCTTGGAATCTCAGAAAAGCCATTTCATTACTTTGAACTCACTTTAAAATACAAGAGTTATATAGGATCATATCCCTATTTGCTTCTCATTCTAAATAGATGATGCATTATGTTTTTCTTTGTTCTTTTTCATACTCGTTTCTTTCTTTTACATGATTTTACTGAATACTTATTTTGAGCTAGGTTCTCAGAACAGAATTCCACTGCAACATCATTTTAATGGAATTATATTCATTTATGACTCCATGGTATATTGTTCTTTGAATGAGAGGGTGTGTTATTGTTGGGGCTCAGGAATCTTTTTAGTTTTATGAGCAGAAGCTATAGCAATGATCTCCCTTAGAATCTGTAAAGTATTTCAGGGAATTATCCATCCTATGTTATTTTCTTCATAGTAAGAAGAAATGTATGAATAGAACAAAATAAAAAATATCCCAGAAAACTATGTAATGACTCAATTCTCTTACTGTCACCCTGACATGGGTACTGGAGATGCCACTTATATTAACAGCTTCATCTCTATTGTATTTCCAAAAGTTATTGCATTGAATAACTTCTACCTGCATCCTCAAGTTAGAATCTCCCTTTCTTGGGAGAAGTCTTACAAGATACATTAAAGTCTTTAAAATCTCCAAATTATTTTACCTGGCAATTTTATTTCTAGGAATTTATCTTAAAGAAAATATTCACAAATTTCCACAAAGACATATATGATGATAGTCATCACCACACTGTTTATATTAGTAAAATAATACAAACAAGCAAAATGTTAATATATAGTGTATTAATTCAGTAGTATTTTATGGACCTGTATGACTGAACATAGGACAGAGTATGCCACCACAATAAATGACACTAGAATTCCCAGTGCCTTACCAAAACAAAGGTATATTTCTCCAGACCAACAGAGCAGGGCAGGAGTCTCAGCTCCCTATGGCCACCTGGACGCAAAGGTTGATGAAAAGTCCAAAGTAGAACAAGCACACCACTGAGAAAGAAAAATAAACTAGAAGACAAAAGATGGCAGAGCAGAGGCTGGCAGCAAAATACAGCCTCTCTTGAACCTGAAATCAAGACAGCTGGAAAATAAAGGTTGAAGAGGGAAAGAATGTACATCTCCAGGAATTGGGGAGATTGGGAGGGAGCGAAGGAGGAAGACCAGAATCTACAGAGAAGCTAGAGAAGTCAAACACAGTGCAGAGCAAAGAAAAAAGAATCAGACTGGAGAGAGGACTCCAGCACCCAGGGAAGAAGACCTGTCTCTGCTGACATAAGTCTGGAAAGGGTGTGCAGCTCCAGGGATAAACAACAGACTGGCAACACTAACTCCAGGACAAGCCCACAGCTATTGTAAACTGCAAAAACAACATGGGGTTTTACTGTGAAAATGATTCTTTCTTCATAGCAAGCTGGATGTGGGGAAGAAATATGGCCTTTCCAAGGCTTAACCTGCCCTGGCTTCTCATACTATTAATTTTCTGGTCCTCTGTAATAAGATACTTTAATCTTACTTTTATCTCCTCCTTCTCAACTTCCTTTTCTTCTTTTTTCAATTTTTACTCTGTTTCCCATACCCTACCCTTTCCATCCTAACTAATATAATTATTAAGATTTGTTGATCTTTAGTTAACTCTATGCTATTATCGTTGAACTCTTTTCTGGCTATCAATATACTGAAAATTAGCCCTAGGCCCATATCTCTCACCAACACAGTAAACTAAAATAAAAATGAATCAAAAATTTGAGCATTAGAACAGAAACACTGAATCCCTTGAAAAACAAAATAGATAAAATACTTGAAGACATAGTATAGGCAAAGACTGTTTTTTAGACTCCTTAAGCATTCAATATATATATTTTTTTTGGCGGTACTGGGTATCGAACTCAGGACCCTGCGCTTGCTAGGCAGGCGCTTATTCCACTGAGCTATATCCCCAGCCCTGGACTCCTTAAGCAGAACTGAGGTTGCACAAGAAATAATACCAAGAATCAATAAACGAGATCACATGAAATTAAAAAAACCCTTCTGCATAGCAAAACAACTAACAAAGTAAAGACAAAACCTACAGAATGGAAAAAAGATTTTCCAGCTATTTCTCAGACATATATATCCTTTATATATCTAGAATATATAGAAAACTCAAAAACATT
>PVLD010033960.1:0-13139 GCA_004027595.1 Dinomys branickii | reverse complement strand
CTCACTCGCTGTCAGAAATGCTGACGTCCATTTTGCCCCTACCTCCTAACTCCCTGGCCTGAATCAGCTCTCCGGTCCTCCTCGACTTTGTGAAAAGCCTAATTTCAAGGTCATTTTACTTAGGCCACCATCTTGCTCTAACCCCCTGATCTTCAGCCACTGTAAGGTGGGCCTTTCTGGTCCACATACCTGTCTTCACTAAGCCCTCCTCTGTGCTTGGGTGGGGCACGGTCAGTCTGTAAGCTCACTCGTTGCGTGGCCTCCCATCTCATTTCTCTCTTGGACTTGGCCAGGTCCCAGCCAGTCTCTTGGGAATATTCTCTCAGGCTGCCGGAGCTCAGAAGAAGGGAAGGGCACTGAGGCTAAGGGTGTGATTTCCACCTCAGAATCACTGGAATCAGCCCAGGGTTGGGAAGCTCAAGGTCAGCAACAGGACACTGCAGAGGAAAGAGCTTCCCACCCAGGGTCCCTGTGGAAGCTGTGGGAGTAGGATGAGACCAGCTCAGAGGGCTCTCGTGCGAGCCACTGTCTACCTTTGGTCTTTCCCTGCGGACTCCTGCCTCTTACCTGTGCACATGACCGCGGCAAAGACCCAGCACTGCCCGTAGCGCACTGGCTGGCAGCCTGTGGCATGCCACTGCTTTAGGATGGCCACGCTGCCGGTCCACTCGGCAGGGTTGACACCATCTAGATAGCTACTCTCGTTCCAGTTCCCATTGAGCACCCCACTGTCATCGTTGCTGTTGATCTAAAGAGAAACCATACACAGCACCATGAGAAACATCTTCTCCTTCAACAGGCTGTGGTGGGCGGGCTGCCTTGGGACATCAAGGAGTTAACAGAGGTGGTAGTCTACGCCCAGCTACCTCAGGGCGCAGCTGAGAAAACTTGTAACCCACGTTTTGATGTTGGTCTTAATCAAAGTGGCTTTGGCAGAGAGCCCTACCTCTCAACTCCTCGCTGTCCCTTGCAGGGCCAATCGAGATAGGCATGGGTTCCCTGGCCTGGCTTCCTCCCTCCCTGGCACATTGGGGACCTCACCATGGCGCACACAACTCTGCTGATGTAGACGGGGCTTCCCCGCAGGGCACAGTCGGTGCCTGGGTCGATCTGGAAGTGCAGGCTCTTATCTAGCAGCTCCAGGCAGATGTCTATGATATTCTCTTCAAACTGCAAGAGGAGGTGCAGAGGGAGGTGTCACAGAGCACACAGGGGACACGAACAGATGCAGCCACACCCTGTCTAGCTCTCGGATGGATGTGCCTACTCAGTACAAACCCACTCAGAAGCACCTGTCAAACAGAACACCCAACCTCCAGGCAAATGTGGGGTATCCAAGCTCTGGGGTCACAACCCGCCCAGCATGCGCCTGCCATGAAAGTCACGCCCACCCCTCCACCTCTTATTTTGTTACTTCTGCTGATTTTTGTTCTTGTTTTTTTCTCTCCATTGAGTCCGCCTGGCTGAAAAGTCTGTTTGTCCCTCTTCTCCCCTCTGTCTGGGATGTTCTTACTAAAACCAGGCTGCCTCTTCTTCTGTTCTCACCCGTGACCAGCTTGTCCCTGGCAGCCAGGCTGAGGGGAGAGAGCAAACCTGCCATGGCTCCCACGGCTGCGTGGCGCTCTGGCCACAACGGCCAGTTGCACATGAGAAATGGAACTTCTAGCCCAAAATAGCCCAGCTGCTCCCGGCCCTTCAGGTCTAGCACACTGCAGCATCCCCAGGCCTGACCCAAACCTGGCCATGGCTTCTCACTGGGGGCTGGCGAGCTCGGCCTCTACTCCTCAGACTCCTGATCTGAGGAAGTCGAGGTCCGTCGTCTCTGCCCAAGGTTAGGCTCCAACTCAGTCCGGCTCTTCTCACAGCTCCAGACCCCTCACAGAGCATAGTGCCTCGCACATAGTAGGGGCAGCATATATCTTTGTTGAAAGAGTGCAAATAAATATATTTATTTCCATGTAAAAACTGGTCATATGTACAGTTAGGTGTTTCTGATCCAACTTCTCTCAGGAACAGTCTGGCCTGATCTTTTTTCTACTTTAAAACGTCCAAAGGCTCCACAGCCTACAGAATCAAAGCCCCAGACTCTTCAGAAGGCACCAAGTCCCTCCCAGAGCTGCGCCCCCATACCTGTCCAGCCTCTCCGCTCCACCCCCTCCCCCTCATGGCACTATCTTTGCTCCAGCAAATTCTCTGTAACCCTACCAGACCCAAAGCATTTCTGGCCCGCCCGGCGCCTCCACTTGGCTACACCATCTCAACATCTCCCCTCCCAGGAAGCTTCCTGACACCTCCTGCCTGGCCAAGAGCTTTCCTCCTGATCTCCACATGCTCTGCCCCGTCTCTCAATCCTTACATATCCTACTCTGAGGTCAGTGAGCTGCTCATGTGTTTGGGGCCCCACTACACTATGTGATCCGGGACAGTGTTATTCCTTTCCAGATCTCTAGCACTCAGCACCACCTTGAAATGAACCAGACAGTTTGCATTTACTGAAGAAGAAAGGGAGAGAGCAGGGCTCAGAAAGCAGCAACTTCCTACTTCTGTTTCTCATGGACGACAGAAAACCTCTGTCCAGGGGCCTCTCTGGAATCCCCACCTGCCCGTGCTGAGCGAGGAGCCTGGGGAAGCGAGATGCAATCAGCGGAGGCTGCAATTCCTACTCAGCATAGCTGCCCTGGACCCAGTTGGCCCTGCAGGCCCCATGTGTGGGGTTCTATGTGGGCAAGTCCAGAGAAGGAGCCCATGTCAGCTGATGTAAGGGTCCATGAGGAACCCCAGGGTGTGCCCCAGCTGACAGCCTTTCCCAGTGGCCAGGAACTGATTCCTTCCTCTCTGTGTCCTCCCAGGGTGGGGCTCATCCTAGAGAAGACACTTCTCCAGCCTACCCTGGTCTTCCTGGAGCTTTTTTTTTTGGTCTTTTTGAGACAGGGTCTTGCTGTGCTGTTCAGTCTGGCCTTGAGCTAACTTTGCAGCCCAGGCTGGCCTCAAACTCACAACGATTCTGCTGCCTCAGCCTCTCCAGTGCTGCGATTACAGGCATGCACCACCACACCCGGCCTTCTTCCTGGAGCTTTAAATAAAAGGCTTCTAGAAAGGCAGGAGTTATTGAGCATTGCAATGAATACATGTTTACATCTGAAATCACATGGTTTTAGAATATGTGTAGAAAACAAAGTGGAGAGGAATATTTGTGTACCGAGCTGGTGATAGTGCTTAGAATGACCTCCATGCTCCGGACCACCATCAAGAAATCAAATAAAAACAAATGCTGGCAAGGCTGTGAGGGAAAAAGGAAACTTTCTACATGGCCGGTGGGGATGTAAACTTGTACAACCACTATGGAAATTCATGTGGAGATCTTAAAAAAACTGAAACTACTACCATTTGACCTAGGTCTTTCCCTTCTACATATCTTTCCAAAAGTGTTAAAGACATCATATTACAGCAACCCATGCATATCCATGTTTATAGGAGCACAATTCATGATAACTAAATCTTGGACTCAGCCCCTATGTCCATCAACAGTGAACACATAAAGAAAATGTGGTATTTATACGCCATGGAGCACTACTCTGCCATAAAGGAAGATAAACTTGAGTCACTTGTAGGAAGATGGATCCACCTTGAGACCATTATGTTAAATGAAATAAATCAGGCACAAGCTAAAATATTACCTGGTTTCTCTTATTTGAGGGATCCAAAGTATAAATAAAAAGGATGCATCTCAACAGCACATGCGTCTACCTGGAAAGCGCAGGGTCCTTGTCATGGTTTGTGTCTGGGTGTCCCCCCAAAGCCTCATGCAGTCATGGAGTGGGCTTTTAGGGTTTGTGATTGGTCCATGATCCAGTGCTGGGATTCTGGGTGTGAGTGCTGCCCTCGGCTTGTGGCGGATAGTTTGCATATGTAAGGGAGAGGAAGAGGCTGCTTGCAGCCACTCCTCCTCTCTTTATCTCTTGCTGCTTTTGCTGTCTTGCGCCACCATGAACTGTTGGCCTGTGCCATGTGCCACTCTGCCTTGGAGCCAGCCAAGTAAGGACTGTAACCTCCACAAACTGTAAACTAAATAAATCCTTTCTTCCTTAATTCTGGGCATCAGGTGTTTTGTCTCAGCAATGAGAGAAAAGTAACCAAGACAGTTCTGAATTTGATTCTCAGTTAAATAAAATAATAGGAAGTAGAGAGATAGATCTTTCTCAGAGGGGAAAGGGATCAAGAGATGGAGGGAGGGAAGAAGAAGGGAAGGGAAGGGAAAGAGGGTAAAAAAGGAATTAAAAGAGTTGTGTACATGAACCAATTCCACACAAAGAATGTAAACATTGTGTGCTGCAAACATGTGCGAATAAAGAAAATGATCTGGAAAAGAACCAATTGTGTGCCGCTTTTATGAGGTGACTGATCAGCAAAATAAATTCATTAATAAACTGATTAAGAATGAAGAGGCAATAGCCATGCACCGCTGCTCCTTAGCCCTGCTCTTGTCCCAGGGTGAGTTCTCATCTGTGTCAGGTTCGATGCTTGGCTGCGTGGCTAGGCTTGTGAAGATACAGAGAGTGAGTGGGCAGCACAACTCCACAGAAACACAGTGAACAAGCACGGCACCACCACTGACGGGGACTGCTCCCTTCCATCCTCAGGACAGCCATGCTGCTCTGAGCTGCCCTTTGCCTTGGGCCCTGGTGTCCAAGTTGGCCCTTCCGCCTTAATATGGCAGCTCCTCTAGCAGCTCCAGGGCCATCACACACCTTCCTTGTGCTGTTCAGCCAGTGTTGGCCAGTGGCTCACCTGGTCTATCCCCTCTCTTCGGCAGCCCAGGGCCCAGACGGGCTGAGACTCACCTGTCCATAGTTCCAAGGGCATGGGCGGATCCAGTTCTTGTTCCCCTGGTAGATGAAGCCGTAATCATTCACAACGTACTCCTGCCTCTGGGGTTCACTGTCCAAGTAGACGGCGTCGCCTCAGGATCAAAGTGGAGAACAAAGCGAAGGAGTCAGCTTGCCCTTCCTGCCCCATGCCTGTCCCCATGGTCCAGTGGGAACTGAAGCAAGTACCAAGAAGGGCGGTGCGAGGCTCGGGAACTCACGCCCCCAACACTGGCCGCAGGGCTAACACAAGAATGAGGCAGAGTGATGCGATTTACCTTTCGTGAGTTTCTTGGTTTACACACTCATCCTACCTAAAAGTTGAGAAAACAGGCTCACAAGTGACTAAATAACTAGCCCAAATCACACCCAAGTTCAGAGCTGGAATTTGAACACAGAGTTACCGCAACTCCATGTTCTGTGCCTTCTGCTCTACTCGGCTCTCCTTGTTGGAAAAGAACAAACTGGAGCCTGAGGGTTGGCAGTGGCCTCAGCACTCGTGTTGTGGGAATTTAGGAGCAGGGACTTGCTGAGGCTGTGCACAGAGTGTTAGGTGTGAGCTGTCCACCTGAGTGCCATTCATAACACTGGAAAGGTGGGGACAGTGGACACGCCTTGCTCTTGGGGACTGGCCAAACAGCTCCCATGAATCCTCACTATAGAATTTATACAGTATTAACATAAGGTGGCGAATATGCACATGGAACTCATGCGATATATTTTCAGCAGGTTCCAGAATAATGTGTACAGCGTAAATTGACTTTTGTTTAAAAATCTGTATGCAGGGGCTGAGGATATCACTCAGCAGCACAGCATTTGCCTAGCAAGGGCAAGGTCCTGAGTTCAATTCCCTGGACCAAAACAAGTTTTATACACACACACACACACACACACACACACATACACACACACACATTATGCTCACAGGCTTTTGAAACTTTTTGCAAAATACACTAACAGTAATTTTTGTTTTTCTTTTTGCCTATTGGTTTCTCCAGAATTTCTGCAATGAACGTGTGTTACTTTTGTGATAAAAAATTATCTATTTAAAGTTAAGAACAAGCAAAACAAATGCTGTGGTGGACAGGGTGCTTTTTGCAGAGCCCTGGATTGTGCAGAGGCCCAGCCTGGGTCTGAAGTAAAGGAGGAGATCCTGTTGTCCTTGGAGGCAGCTCAGATGCAGCAGTGGAGCTAGAGCTGAGACAGGAGGACACCTGCTTAGGTGTATTTTTTTTGGTATCTGGAATCGAACTCAGGACCTTGCGCTTGCCAGGCAAGTGCTTGTGCCTCTGAGATATATCTCTGCCCCCCACCCAGGTGTTTTTTCTGAAGGTTTGGATCAGTGGTGAGAAGTTGCAGGTTCATGGTTAAGGTCACATACATCCCTGAGCTCCAGGCTAGGGCCTCACAGTAATTGGCATGGCAGCAGCTGATCCTGACTGCAGCCCCTAGCAGCCCTCACCCCAGTCTCCTGGGGAGCTGGCTGTGGCACAAGCTTGAAAGAGAAGCCCATGGTCCTTCCCACAGCATGCATGCTACAGAAACAGAGACACAGGAAGATACAGACAGACACACACAGAAGACAAACAGCTGGCCCTCCTGTGTCCAGGGCAGGCCTCTTCCCTTGGTTGGTGAGTGGCTGTCCTGACCATTCTAGAAATGGAGGTAGGAGGAGGTACAGTGTCAGAACCCAGCTGGGGTCCTGGGTCCCAGTGCAACCCAGCAGGCCCGCTTAGGATAAGGTCCTGGGAGCCCACAGAATGGGAGGGAGGTTGGGAAGGGGCTCATCTTCACAATAAGACAGAAGCCAGACTTAATCAGCCCGGCCTCTTCCTAAGGTGCCCCAGACCCACCTCCTCTCATAGACCTTCTGCCCTTCTTCCTACTCCCCCCTCCCGGCCTGTGCTTCCTCTGTGTCCTCAGATCCGTCCACACATCCACCCTTGACTGCAGTCAGAGTTAGAGGACAGGACCTGTGGAACAGGTGGTGCAGGGATACTCGCAGCTGGAAACACCCAGAGCACCCGGAAGAGGGGCCTGCTTATACATACTCGGTGTATCCAAGCAGTGAGACAACTGTCCACGTTAGGGAAAATGTTCTGAAGGAAGGGATGCCTACATTTGCATACTTAAATGAAAATACAAGTTGAAGGTAGCATGAAAGTGTTTTTAAAAACCCACTCACAGTATATATTATAGACCCAGAGAGGCGTATTTGCTTCTACAGAATCCTTTCGTAAGGCTCTGCATGAGTGTTTACAGGGTTTCTGCTGGAGAATGGAACTTGAAGCCTGAGAGGTTTTACTTTTCCCTTATGCTTTTGTCCCCTTTCTTCCTCCCCTCCCTTCCTTCTTTTCGTTCCTTCCTATTTTATGTTTTACTTCACTCTTCAAAAATTCAATATAGAGTATTTGTCATTTTTAAAATGAAAAAAGCTGAGCCAGGCATGATGATGCACACCAAGCATTCTGGGAGGCTGAGTCAGGAGGATTGCAAGTTCCTGCCCAGCCTGGGCAACTTAGCCAGTTACAGAGACTCTGTCTCAAAAAGTAAAAAAGGCCTAGGGATGCGACAACCCTGGGTTCAATGCCCATTATTGCAAACAACAATTGTAGTTTTAAAATGACTAAATGAAAACTCAAGTAAAGTTAAACATTTTTGATGAAGAGAGCTACTAACAGTGGTCAAACTTAATTATAATAGTGTTCTACTTAGGTAAATATTGTTGGTTTCATAATTTTAAAATTCTAACTGAGTAAGTAAATGACAAGGTCTCTCTGCCCTTCCTGTTGGTAGTTGGGGTGGATGCTGCACTTAATGTATGGTGGTTGTGGCCGGGCAGCTGGGCCTGAAAACCCTCAAGCCCAGCTGTCTGTGCACCAGAGATGGAGCCCCAACAGGCCCCTGGCTCACCTGGGCACCAGGGATTGAAGAGCAGGATGAACTCCCCAAGCTTATAGGCTGTGACAGATCCCTGGAAGGAATTGATGTGCAGTTTCAACAGGTACCGACCCACAGCTGCTGTGGGCGGGGCACGCAGGCTCACTTGCAGGGAGGTGTCCCCCTGCGTCTCCACCAGGGCCATCCAGGAGCGGGGGCCACCGCGGTTTCCCAAGCTGAACACCGCTCGAGTCCCTTTGGCCATGTCTGGCAGGGGTCCTGGGAGAAAAGGAAAGCTGAGACCCTCTATGGTGCCCTCCCAGCCCAGACCTCTACGATCCCCTTCAGTGTACACACACACACACACACACACACACACACACACACACACACTCCTTTCAAGCCAGCTGAGGAAGGGTCTCACCAGTCTCAACCACAAAAATGATGTTGTCCACGACTGGCTGAAAGCCACGGTTTCTGAAGTACAGGGCGATGCTGAAGGCCTGGCCCCTACGAACAAGGAGGCGGTCCACACTGATGTCCTCGGTGTGGTGGTACACATTGTTCCAGGAGCTCCGGAGGTCTGTGAGGGCCACCTCTAGCCCTGTGATGAGGCAGGCAAGACAGCAGGATTGTGGAGCGCAGTCCAATCCTGTTCATCACTGTTAGAGTTTCTGTCTAGAAGTCCCCCAGAGCCTCGGGCAGTCATGGGGTAGGCGTCTAGAGTTTGTGATTGATCCACAGTCCGATGCTGGGGTTTGAGCACAAGTATGACACCCGCCCTGGGGCAGGCAGCCTGCACACAGTATAAGGGGGGAGAGGGGCCTGCTCCCCCGCGGTCCCCCTTCTGCTCTTGTAGCTTTTGCCGTCTTCTGCCACCAGGGGCTGTTTCCCCCGCCACACTGCCCCGCCTCTGAACCAGCTGACTGTGGGCTGAAACCTCCACAAATGTGAGCTAAATAAACCTCTCCCTCCTTAATTTTGGGTGTTGGGTACTTTGTCTCAGCAAGGAGAGAAAAGTAACTCAGACAGTCACTCACTAGCTATGCAAACTTGAGAAGGAGACTTAGCTTCTCCGCACCTCGGTTTCCTTGTTGGTGAAACAGAGCCCACCATACTAGCCTGACAAGACTGGGATGGAGTCAGATTTCTTCTTCCTTCCTCCTTCCCTCCCTCACTTCCCTGACCCTATATCCTTGTCTTCCTTACGCCCTCCTGGAGATGACTGGTTTTCAGCGTCTGTCTGACTTCTTCTGTAGACCTGCCCAAGTTTGAGTCCTCCTTTTAGCCCAGCATAGCTTCAGATTCATGCCTGCACTGACTTTCTTGCCCTGAAGTTAGCAGTCTTACTTGCCCATGGAACAGCCTCCAAGCCCAGGAGCAAGTCCCTGGGTCAGCTACCTCTGGGTCGGTGGTCTCTGGATTAGCTGCCCTATGTTTAGCAATTTGCAAACTTTCTGATGCCCGCCAATCCCATGTGCCCAGTGTCCTGGGAGTTTGGATGCTGAGGACAGTCAAGGAAAATTCCATCCCAGCTCTCTGGAGCTCCTGCTCCTACACAAACTGAGCTCACTGCTCTCCAAGTGTGCCCCTCTCAGGAGGGGTCTGTTGCCAACTTCTTGTTAGATCATAGTTTTGTCATTGTCCTCAGTGACTTAGGGTGGACACAGCTTTAAATTACAGTCTCCTCAGTCTGTATCCATCTGTGTGCCACCAAATCCATCCACTTTTTCCATTAAAATGTCTCTCATATCCATCTGTCCCTTTCCACACACACGTAATTCCTTCCTTACCTAGTGACCATACTACTTCTGACAGGTCTGTCTTCCATGTCAACTCTTACCACTACCCCTCGACACATTATACTGCAGTTTGATCATGCCAGTCTTTTGCTTTAAAATTTCTAAGATACCATAGTGAATCATAGGAAAGGAATGTTCCTTTACCCGACACTTAGGACCCTCTACCCTTGGCTTTAACTTCTGTTTGTATTATTACTTCTTACAACTCTCCAGCCAGTCTGTCCCAAACAAATGATCCACTTTCTGGTCTTTGCATTTTGTTCTTGCTATTAGGCCCAACTCAGAATGTCCCTTTACTATTTAGCCTAATTCCACCTATTGTCCAAGACCTACATCCTTCATAAAGCCGGCCCTCAATGGCCCACCGTCTTCCTGTTCTCCACTCACCTATAGTTTAGCCATGTCCCTCAGAGTCTGAACTGTTTAACTGATGCACCGCATTTACTCGTCATGTTCATTTGTTCACTATGGCAACATATTTTTACTAAGAACCTACTAGTTTCAGGCTCAGCACGAGTTGCTCAAGTATTTTTCTGAGTTATTTTTTGTCTGTTTTCCACCACTAGATGCAAGCCAATAAGGACAGAGTTCTAGTTGCCTTTTTTTTTTTTTTACTATTTTAAGATTTTTTAAAAAATAAATGAATCAAGGCTCAAAATCCAATATCTGTTCATAACAAAAACACTAAACACACTAAGAATAGAAGGCATTCTCTCAACCTGATAAATGGTGTCAATAAAAATCTGCAACTGACCATATTTAATAGTGAAGGTCTAGTTCTTTCCTGCCAAGATAGACAACAGGACAAGGACATCTGCTCAGGCCCCTTGTTATGGCTTATACCTAGATGTCCTCCCAGTAGCCTCACGCAGTCATAGATGGGAGTTTGGGGAGGTGGCTGGATCTACTGTGTGTGATGCTAGCGTTAGGCGTGGCCCACCCCGGGTGTGAGTGCGACCCTCCATAAGGGCAGGTAGACTGGGTCGAATGTAAAAGGCGGGAAGAGGGCTGCTGTTGTCACTTGTCACTTGCTGCTGCTTCTTCACTTCTTCGCTGTTCTGTGGGCTTCCACCTGCCACGAGCTGTTTGTCCTCTGCGGTGCCTCTCTGCCCTGTCATCCTGGCTTGGAGTCTGCCAACTACGAACTGAAACCTCTGCAAATTGTTAGCTACAATAAACCTTCTTTCCTTTAACTTTGGGTTTTGGGTATTTTGTCTCAGCACTGAGAAAAGTCGCTAAGACACCTCTCTACTCTCTCCTGTACTGTAGTTTTCAGCCGGGTGATTAGACAAGGAAAATAAATCAGATGTTCAGACAGGGAAGATGAGGCAAATTGTCTCCATCCACACATGATACGATCTGTTTTCAAAGAAAACACTGGAAGGTTACAACTACTCTGTTTTCATTTTTAACTTCTAATATGTTTGTGATAAATATTAATTGTGATCATCTTGGTGAGTTCGTACATATACAGATCACAACTTGATCGTTTCACTCTGCTTCCCCACTCTCCCCTCAGTCCTCCTCCACAGAGCGCTGTGATACACAGACATAATCTTGGGTATAGAAAATCCTAAAGAATATCCCACCTCCAACTTAGAATTAATAAATAAATACATTCAGCAAGGTGGTAAGGTGCATCAACATATGCAGGTCAATTTCTTTTCTATATAATAATTCTACCCTTGCAATGAATAATCTGAGCATAAATTTTAAAAAAGCAATTATGTGTATAATTGCATCAAGGAAATGAAATACTTAATAATGAATTTGCCAAAATAACTGAAAAACTTTTACCACAAAACGTATGCACAAAAAGTCCTCAGAAGATTTTAAAGAGCATCTAAATATATAGAAAAAATTTCCATGTTCACATAGCGAAAGATATCTAAAGATTCAACACAACACCAATCAAAATTCCAACTGCCATTATACAGAAATTGACAAGTGAATCATAAAATTCATAAGAAAATATAGGAATCCATAATAACCAAAGTAATCGTAAAAAAGAAAAGAATAGAGGACTCACACTTCCGAGTGTGTGTGTGTGTGTGTGTGTGTGTGTGTGTGTTTTGTCTTTTTGAGACAGGGTCTCACTATGCAGTTCAGGCTGGCCTTGAGCTCACTTCACAGCCCATGCTGGCCTCAAACTTGCAACAATCCTTCTGCCTCAGCCTCCTGAGTGCTGGGATTATAGCCCTATATCACCATGCCCAGTTTTTCCTTGTTTTAAAATTTTCTACAAAGGCAATGTGGTACTGGCATTTGTATAGACTTAGAGCTCAGTGCAGTAGACCTAAGAGTCTAGAAATAAACTCTCATATTTACAGCTAGCTGATCTTTTACAGAGGCCTCAAGACACTTTGAAGGAGAAATAATATTATTTCTTTAAAAATCACACTGGAACAAGAGACCGTCCATATGCAAAAGAATGAAGCTGGCTGCCTACCACATATGACACATAAAATTAACTCAAAATGGAGAAAAGACCTGAATATAAAAATTACTATAAAACTCATAGAAGAAAACATAGGAGCAAAGCTTCATGGTCTTGAACTACGCAATAATTTCTTAGATATGCTAGTAGAAGTATAAATAGCGAAAGATAAAAACAAATAAATTGGGCTTCATCAAAATTAGTAACACTTTCTTTCAAGAACATCATAAAGTGAAAAGATAACCCACAAAGTGTGAGAAAACATTTGTAAATCGTGTCTGTAACAAAGTGCTTTATCTATCATCTATCATCATCATATATCTATTTTCATCTATCTATCAATCATCTATCATATAATTCTACACTAGAAAGACAACCAAAATATAAAGCAGACAACTGATATGAGTAGCTATTTCTTCAAAGAAGATAGACAAATGGCCAGGAAGCACATGAAAAGATGCTTACCGTCATTAGAACATGAATGAGATACTACTTCACATGCCTTAAGACAGCTGTAATGAGAAAGACAGATAACAACAAGTGTTGGTGAGGGTGGAACCCTCAGGCGCTGCAGGTGGGTTTGTGAAGTGGTGTGGCACTTTGGAAAACATTGGCAATGGCCCTAAATCAAGGCCAGCAGTTTTCTGAAGCTGTTGGTTTCAAGCAGGAGCCTAAAGTGGTATCTGTCTATGGTCCGTTGGCCATTTCAGAACTTTAGAAATGTAATGGTCAATTCATTAGAAAGTAACAAATAACTAAATAAATTTTACGAGAGGACTTCAAGATGGTGACCGGGTAGGCAGCAGAGAGAGAACCTCCCAGAGGAATGCTACTCAGACAAAGAAATATAGGAATATAGCAACATGTGAAGGACAGAAAGGAAAGAGGTGGGTATCCTGAACTCAGGAAGGATCTGAAATGGGAATTGAAGCCCTCGTTAAGATTAAGCAAAACCAGAGACTTCCGGGAAGATGGCGACCGGGTAGGCAGCAGAGAGAGAACCTCCCAGAGGATTACCACCCAAACAATGAAATATAGCAATATGAAGACAGAAATGAGGACTTCCGGGAAGAAGACGACCAGCCGAGAGAGCGAGTGCGGAGGGAAGAACGGCTTCAGCTCCTGAACCCGACAGAGAACGTGCTACTGGGACAA
>PVLD010033959.1:0-13140 GCA_004027595.1 Dinomys branickii | reverse complement strand
TCATCCTCACACTGGATTTGACCACAGTTCCCAACCACCATTGCCTCTTTTCCTGGCTGCGCCCTCTCCTCTCCAGTTCTGGACCAGCTCTTGGAACTCCGCTCTCCCCCGGCCGAGTCGGGAGGCTTCCATGAGCGTGGGTCTCCGAAGCCACAGCTGCAATCGCTGGAACGAGGGCTTGGGCCAAGAGTGTGTTTGAGGCAGCGGCTTCTCCCCTCTCCATCCCTTCTCTCTCCGACTGTGCCGTGGCAGCCCTCCAATACTTTCCTCCAGGAGAGGTTCTGCTTGGTTTTTCCTAGAGCTTCAGTTTCCATTTCAGATCCTTCTTTTATTCAGTCCAAACTACAAGCTTATTCACTGGTGTTATCCCTCACTCAATTTTCTGGCATTTTGTTACTCATCTCTGGAAACACCCCCAAAATACTCCAAGAACTATGCTTTACTAACCTGCTAGCTACTTCTTATACTAGTCAAGTTGTCATATCACAAATAATGGTCACAGGGCTGAGGATATAGCTCAGTGGAATAAGCGCCTGCCTAGCAAGTGCAGGGTCCTGAGTTTGATCCCCAGTACTCAAAAAAAAAAAAAAAAAAAAGGATCACAAATAATGGTCAGGAGCATGCCAGTATAAACGCTGTACCGCTGAACTACATCTCCACCCCTTTTACTTTTCATTTTGAAATGGGGTCATGCTAAATTCCCCAGGTTGGGCTCAAAACTTTAATCCTCCTGCCTCAGTCTCCTGAGTAGTCAGGATTACAGGCATGTGCCACCACACCCAAGTACTTGGATTGTCTTTATAAGTAGAAGTACAGACGATATAAAACTCTAGAACATTGCAGTTTTTCAAAAGAAAAAAAGTCAGAAGTACTTCTCTATATCCATAACTTTGATTCAGGAAGGGCCCAGGTAACAAAATGTACTGATAACAATTGCTGAGAAAGCTCTATGTGGGCCACACATTAACATGCTTCATTAAACCATCAAAGCTAAATTGACCTTGTAGCATGAAAGAATATCTTGTACAGAAGGTGCACACTTTGTGATCCCAAACCCACAATAATTTCTTTAGAAAACATAAGTCTAACATTCAGTAACACCAGTTAATGTGATTTTTTTTCTCATGCCAACATAAGTACATCTTGTTTTAATTCTCTTCTGCAAAAAGTGATCTACGGCCCCATTTCAGCAAAGGTCACTATGTATTTAGCCCCTCAGAAGGACTGTAATAGAAATATGAAATGCATCAATAGAGCAAACTGACAGAATCTCTGCTCTCAAGGATCTTATACTCTGCTGGGGAGAGACAAAGAGAAAGGATAGGTACAATAAATCAGTATGCAATATTGTTTATTAGAAATGGAGCTGAAAAATGAGATCAAGAATATCAGGGCTCTGGAGTGAGTGAGGGCTTCACTGTTAATGTTAATTAAGGAAGGCTTTATTGAGAAGGTGTAGCTTGAACACAGGAAATGAATGAGGTACATATGTCTCTGGGAGGTGCATTCCAGGGAGAGAGAACATTTCTACGGCAGGGGCAATGTCACCAGAACAGGCTGAAGGAGGCATGAGTAGGAGTAGATGAGTCAGGATGGGAATGGTGAGTTGAGGAAGATCATTTGGAGCAGAACGACCTGGAGGTGAAATGAAGAGCTATTGGTGAGTTTTAAGTAAAGAGTTCAGAGGCCTGACATGTTTTGAAGGATGACTGAGTTTTGAGTTGGGAACACATTGTGAAGGGCAAGAAGGAATGGGGTAACAAGTGAGAAAGCTCCCACGCAGTCATCCAGTAATCCAGCTGACAGAGATCTGGCTGCAGGTGTAGGGGCTTGATTGAAAGTGGTTGGATTTACAGAATATTTGATAATATTTTAAATATGGAGAGAATTAAGAGATAAAAGGCATCAAAGATGAGTCCGTGGTTTCATCCCAAAGCACCAATACTGAGATGCCTTGAATTGAGAAGGGGAAATTTGTGAGTAGAGGGCATTTGGAACACGTTAGATGGGCATTAGGACACGGGCATTAGGACAGGTTTGGCTTGAGAGCACTATTAGACTTGGTTTAGGTGTGGTTTGTGTGTCCTCCAATGGTGTATCATGATTGAAGACTTTGCCTATAGGATAGTGTTACGGTTTATACATTGCGTCAACTTGGAGGATCGAGAGTTTGGCTGAGTGACTCTGCAGGAAGCCGGGGTGCTTACTTTGTACACATCCTGAGCCTGTGGAAGGGGAGGCCATGGAGAATGTGTGAGAGCTACTCGCCCCCTGGGTGGAGGTAGGCTATTTACAAGGTAAGCAAGGGAAAGAGGCTGCTTGCAGCCATTGCTCCCTTTTGCTGGTTGTTTTGCTGTGCTCTGCTGCCCTGAACAGTTTGCCCTCTGCCATGTGCCACTCTGCCTCAGAACCAGCCAAGTATGGACTGAAACCTCCAAAAACTATAAGCTAAATAAACCTTTCCTTCTTTCGTTCTGGGCATTGGGTATTTTGTCTCAGCAACGAGGGAAAAGTCACCAAGACAGGTAGTATCATAGGAAGATGGTGGAATTTTTGGAGAGAGAGGTCCTGTGAGAGGTTCTTCAGTTGGAGATTGTATGAGTTTTTCATCTGATTTGTGGCAGTTCTCCTAAGAAAGTAAGTGTAAAAGACTGAGGCCACCCCAACCCAGCGGTCCCTGCTTCTGCTTCCAGGTGTAATCACTTTCTCCAACATCTGCTCACTCTTGCTGTCAGTGCCATGAGAGGACACAGCCAATGGACAATCAACCCTCCCCATGGAGCCTATAGCTTAGACTTTTAGCCTCCAGATATGTGAACTGACTAAGCCCCTTCTCTTGTAAAAGGAGTTGCCTTCAGTATTTCAGTGTAGCAAAGCAAAGGCGAATAATCAACTTCCATATGGATATGGAAGAAGTTCAAGAGAGAGATCCATAGAGTTTAAATTTAGATATCTTTGCATAACATAGCACTTAAGGCCATGGAATTGAAAGAAATAACAGAGTGCAGAGAAGAAAGAGAACAAAGGACTTGTATCAGAAGCTCAATATATTCACTTCCTATTGCTACTGAAAAATTACTACAATCTTAATGACTAAAACACCAGAAGTACGCAGTCATCCAGTTGTAAAGGTTAGAATCATAAATGGGCCTCCGTGAGCTAAAATCAAAACATAGGCGTGGCTGTATTCCTTTCCAGAATTTCTAGGGATGAATTATTCTCTTGTCTTTCCCAGTTTCTAAAGGGTGCCTACATATCTTGGCTTATGGCCCGTTTCATCTCCAAAGACAATAACAAGTCAAGCCTACTCATGCGGCATTAATCTCACCCTGACTCCTCTGTTTCCCTGTCTGTATTTAAGGATCCTGTGTTTATACCAAGACCATCCTTTTGTTTATGTCAAGCTTATTAGCAAGTACAATACAGTGGTACCTCAGTTCACAAACTCAGTCCTCTCCAAAATTCTGGTCACAAACCAAACTGGAGGACAACCAGATCAAATTTCCCCGTGAGGCCAATATTGATTTAGTTCTTGTTGAACTCAGTCTGGACCAGAATTGTGGAGAAAATCATGTTTGTGAGCTGAGATACCACTTGTGAAATATGGGGAACACACATAACATTTTGCAAAAGAGATTTGTAACGGTGAAATATCTAATCATAGCAAATATTCATTAAAATTGTCATTGGTATCATAAAATTAGCTTTCAGAAAATCTTTCCCCAGTAGATGCCCCTGTCAGTATTACATGAGGATATTGACTTTCCAGTATCTTTCTCGAGGAAGAAACTATACTAGTTATTTGAGGCTACACCAAAATTTGGATACTTTTCAAATGTTTTGATAATTCTATACTTTTGAATCTTTTTCAAGGTCAATTTTAAAAACCTACATTTCCAAGTTACCTCTGGAACTAGGACACCACTAATTAGAAACATATTAACCTTTGATCAGAAAAGAACTACATGAGTGAATCTTTCAGCTGGCGCTGCCTGTCAATGGGATCCCTAAAATACAAATGTCCTTATAGAAGAGGAAGAGAAAGAAAGCGTGATTCCGGATAGTGGCAGCTACTAATTGGGGCAATTATGAAGCATTGTTCTGAGAGGCTCTGCATGGCACCCAGCTTTTATAGCCTATTCTCCAACCAGTCTAATTCTCTGAGGATCAAATAATTTTATTATAGCTAATTTTTGTTTAGATAGAGTAGATTCTGTTCTCTTCAACTAAGAATGCTGCTTCCAAAAAAACTTAATAGTATGATTCTAGTTTTTGCCAGCCTTAGGAACAAAGGTGATTTAATTATTATTCAGATGTCTAACAGTGACCTTTTACATCCTTGTAAAGAACCCTATCTAGGTATGGTATTAGCAGGCCCAGTTTTTCATAAGGACCAAATGGTGAGTTGTAACACCTCCACTTTTTCTTTTATCCTTCTTTACTACCATTGTTGTTATTAGTAAAACATACTGAATGACTAATTTAAAGCTAAAGTGATTAGTTATTTGTGATCAATAAGATACTGCATCTTTTTCTTTATTTATTGAATATTTTATATGCAAACTTTCTTCTGGATATAAGACATTTTCCTCTACCTTACATTTTCCTCCTACCATTGGGTTTTTTAGGGAAATACTTTTTATACATAATAATTTAAAAGAAATTCTAGCTTTCTTTGTTGTACTAAATACAATTTTATAATGGATATATTGGTATGATATTATATTTTTCATTGTTGAAGAAATGGTTTGATAATCTTTCCTCTTCGTTACCTGCCCCAAATCTTTCTTTCAGTACTATGGGTATTTACCAAGTGTGTGGAAACTTGAACTATGTACAGTGGGGATGGAAATGTGCTCTTTTCAGTGGAAACTGACCCGTAACTCTGTATAGAACACGAAGTAATCCTAGCAAAACAATTGAATGCTGTTTTTCTCTAGCTTGTGAAAAATTTAATACATCTAAATTATTCTACAGGCCAAATAACTATTTATTAAATATATTTATTATTGTGTTGTTTTTTTAAAGAAAAGAAAAATAAATAACATCTTAATTAATTTGGGCTGCTATAGCACAACATCATAAACAGGGTCGCTTAAGCAATGGACATTTATTACTCATAATTCTGGAGGCTGGGAAGTCCAAGGTCAAGGTGTGAAGAGATTTGTTTGTTGGTGAAGGCCCTCTTCTTTGCTTGAAACCAGCTCCTTTCTTTGTCCTCACATAACAGGAGCAAAGAGAGCTCGGGCCTCTTCCTCTCCTGTGAGGACACTCATGCCATCATAGAGACCCCACCCACTTGCCCTCATTTAATCTGACTTCCCCAGGGCCCTCCCTTCAAACGCACTGAAGGTGAGAGCTTTGACATGTGACTTTGGGAAGAACACATGTATTTTCTTCATAATAGTTAGAATGCAGGCTACAAATCCTGAAGAAGCTTTCAAATTTATCCCCAGCTGACTAAAAATAATTAATCCTTTTACTTCACTCTGCATGCATTTAAACAATGTATTAAATTATAGTACATTGGTAAATGCACTCTAATAACAAATAGCTAATTCTTTATTCAACTTTCACATCTCCAAATGAAGTAAATTGTCTATTTACATGCATCCCTAGACCATCTGGTCCCATGTTAAGACCCAACAGAGAATGTACTAATTGTCATACATGTTTATTCATTATTTACTCATTTTCTTAAAATAATGAATATCTAGGACCTTTCCCAAACAAATAATCACCACCATTAGTTGAAAATTTGGTTTCCTTACCTAAATAGGAAATGACAAAAGAACCAAGTGAAGTTTGTGCCTAAGAAAAGTAATTGCTATTGTGCTTTCTTATTTTATAGAGGAGACAAGTTATGGGGAGCAGAATATGGGTAGCAAGGAGTCCTTATGAATTAGAAATAGAGGTCAGTAATCAAGAGTTTTGAGTTTATAGGTTAAGCAACTAAATTATATTTTTTAAAGGCATCTCTGAAATTCTTCCTTCTGAGTTATTTCCCTACTCATCTTAGAATCCATGACCACTCTCAAAATATACATGGCCAGAAATGAGCTCACTCCTAAGCAACTACTACAATCATGGCAGAGAAGATCCTACAAGTCCAGGACAAAAATAACTTAAGCACAATATTTGTATCTGTATTAAAACTGTACACAGAAGAAAACCTAATGCAATACAGAAGCACTATAACTCATATTTTAACAAAGATCAACATGAAAAATTACTTTGTGATTCTCACTTAAATGAATATGAGCCAGACCATATCTGAATCCACCTTCTTCTTAAATTTGTTGCTTAAACTTCAGATTTCTTGATCCTTTGAGCTAATTTAGTTTTCCTTTCTAGACTTATCATAACACCTTCTATATCTTTGTATAACTACTCATAATCATGGTCTTTGTAATTGTACTGTCAATACTGAAAAATCTATGACTTCTGCTGTTTTGTTGGCAGCTAAAAGGTTATCAAAAGTTATCAATAAATATCTGTAAATAAAAGAACAGGAAAAACATGGTACATCTTCCTGGAGTGACAGTTTAACTTATGTATATGGTGCTTTTAAATTAAAACAAGCCCAATTGTATCATGAAGTGAAATGCAAAATTCATATAAATTTTTAGGTTAAAATGGTTAATGGTTCACACTTACCTTCCTCTGCTGTCAGTACTGCTTTGGGGGGGAGTTTAAATACAGATCGAGGTGGTAGATTTGAGTGTAGATCTCCAAAGATCAGGTAACTAGAGCCAACCAAATTCATACATCTCGTCAGCAAAGGAGAAAGGACATTTCCAGTCCACAGGACAAAATAAGAACCAGAATAACAAAGGGGAAAGTGTGCCTTGGACAAGCTATTTTAATGGTTCAATTTGACCAACTACAAATGAAAGCTTTAGATTGGATGTTCTCTGGTGGCCCCTCAATCTCAAAAGTTCTGTGATGAACTGTTGGGGTTAGGGACTGGCCGTCCATCTCACACCCCCAAAAAGGCAAAAGAAAGAAAGCAAACAGTCACATTTCTTTCTTCCTCTCTCAAGCTTCTAAGTGCCATGTTTGGCTTGAGAATGATACTTATAAATGCTGTGCAATATTTTTTTCTTTCTACAAACTCATAGTGGCATTCAGATGTCTAGGGAAGAAAAAGTACAATCATATCAAACCACAGAAGTACATTTTTATGGATCAGTCACTCCGATATTATCAACTGAGACTTTATCATATATTTCATCATCACAACCAGATGTAATAAAAAATGTTGATTTGAAATTCTACACTTAAAGAGGGGGAGTCTTATTTTATAAAACCCCTTTTCCTACAAAATCCCTTTAGCCACTTTTTCTGTCTTGACATTTTAGCTTTATATCAAAACCTTTTGCAAGACTGTGCAGTAACCACTATAACATTAGTACAATCACTTGGGAGTAGTTAGATCAATAGTTGCTATGCCTTGGTACCACGCAAAGCTTTTCTAAATGCAAACAAAAGAGAATCAGTCCATGCCAGCATGGTTCCAAACACTGGCAGAACAAGTAGTTGACACTGCAAGCAAAGGAATCTAAAGTAGCGCAACAATTATACTTTCCTAGGTTTATGGATATTGCCTGGCAACTGACTGATTCAATCTACAAAAGTAAGTCTTGTTTTGTTCTATTGTACTGTCTCATAATCAAGTGCATTCACTACATATCTGCTACATATATGACTTCATGATTCAATGCTGCTTTATGTGTGCTCTTCATTAAAAATAACAAAAATGCAGGTGTATACCCTATATACACCCTAAAGCCTAGCAAAATAGGAAAATAAAATCAGAGCTCCTGAATTCACAGTCAGACAGTGTGAAGTGTTTGTAAGCCCATTAAAAACAGGAGCTCTAGTACACTGCAGGTGGGAGTAGAAAGTGGTATAACCACTTTGCGGGGCAATTTGGCAATTATCCAGTAAAGCTGAAGTTGCAAACGCCTACAAACACAGCAATTTTATTTAAATACCTCAGCAAAACACATGTACATGTAAACAAGGAGTCATTCTTGTAATAAGACAAAGAGGGGAAGACAATAACACTAACTGAGTTTTATAAAGTAGTTGATAAACTGTTAGAGATACTTAAAAGAATACTACATAGCAGTTAACATAAGGGGACACATGGATTAAGTTAGATAGACACCATATTTAATAAAACACACACACATAACAAAATACACAGGACCAAATAGGCCATTTTTGAAAATTTAAAATCATAGACAGTATCTGACTATTTGGTTTCTGGAGAACCAATCAAATATAAAAACATGGACTGGGAAGATGTTTGCCAAGTTCCAAAGAAAAGCTGTCTCTGGAAAAAGAGAAAAGTGAGGGATAGAAGACCAGTGTAGAACATAAAATACTTCAGCTTTCTCAGCAATGTCTCATTTTGTTGTTATTAAAAACAGTTTTAGAAGCAAATATGACAAAATGGGAATATTAGTTAATTCCGGGATGAGGACATGTGAATATTTTTATACCTTGCACTGATTTGTATTGATTGCTCTTCCAATTTGAACAACAAAATTTCAATCACTTTTGGTCACCCAGTTTGTAATACTCATCACTTTAACTTAAGGAACCATGACTATATTTAAATTGTTTAATAGACTCTATTTTATTCATTTACAGTGTTTATACTGGATAAGTAAACTAGGGGCTTTGGAAGGCTTTCCATGGAATTTCAACTTAATTAGGTCTCATTTCTGCATTCATTGAACATAGGCAAAGTTTTAAACATCTGTTTATACAAGGTACACAGACTAGAAAATGTTTCCTTTGATTTGTCCCTAATATCCTGCGCCAATAAGAATATCAGCGTCAGGTTACAATGTTTTTTCCCACTGAGAGATTCGGGGTGAATGTTGCTTTGTAAATGTTCCTGAACCCTATTTTGGAAGAACTTTTATATCCATGCAAAATGCAGATATGAGAGAACTTTAACTTAGAGGATCTTATTTAAGTATAAACAATATAAAAATCAGTTTTCATGCTATGGAATTTTACTTCTCTTCTCTTCTCTCTCTCCATCTCCCTCTCCCTCTCCCTCTCTCTCTCATCACATGTCACTCATCTCATCCGTGCCCCAGAGCTGATGTGCACAGTTACTGGAGACATAGCAAGGAGCCAGGTTGGCACAGGGAAGGGAGGGGAGGGAGCATACAAGTGTTGGCCTAAGACAAACGTGGGTCCAAATTCTGGTTCTGTCATTTGCTTATTGTGTGACTTTAAAGAAATAACTAAAGTCCAGCTGCAAATCAGGGATAACTCGAGTGATATCTCATGGGTTGGGTAGCGGTGAATGAGATCCACACGTGTACACAGCAACGGTTGCCCTCGTGTTATCTCTAACGCTGCTGCTACCTCCACAATCCGCAGGGCCTAAAGTCCTGCTCCTTTTTAGCAGATGCAAAGCCAGGCTCAGGTGCTGTGTCTCCCTTTACAGGATAAGGGTGCAGAGCAGATGGAACCTTTGTGGACAATTATTACAGAAGAGTCTTACCAAGTTTTGGGTTCCTATTTTTCTTTTTTGTTTGTTTAGTTCTATTAATTTTTTATTCTAATTTTTTGTTATCCTTTTAATTGAGGGGGCTGCATTTTAAGAAAGCAAAAACTATCCTTGCTGCTTGATTCGTGTTTCTGTTCTTGTGCGTAATCATAGTCACAGTCTTGGCTTTCTGTTTTCCACTTTCTCCTTCAAACATGCACATTCCACACTTTATTACGGGGATATTTCTTTTATCTGCACTTCAAGCTGAAAAGCAGTCTGCTAGACTAGTTCCTCTGTAGGTGTCTGCTTATAAACATTAAGCCCAGAATTTTTTCTTAGAGTCAGTATTTTAATATTAAAAATCTTCAAAACATTTTTTTTTTGAGACAAGGTCTCACTGTGTAATTCAGGCTGGCCTTGAACTCACTATGTCTTCAACACTGGCCCCAAACTCTCCATCATCCTTCTACCTCGGCCTCCTTAGTGCTGAGATTATAGGTGTGTGCCACCACTCTCACCCTTCAAAATATTTTTTAGTAGTGAAAGTTCTCAAAGAGTCTTCTCGAATTGCTAATCCTGGAATTTCAGTATTGTCACAGATGGAAAAATGTATACTTTTCTGTCAAAATCCTTAATTATATTAGCCAAGTGATGCCATGTAGGTCCTAAACTCTTCTGTCTACTTTAACATTGGCCTGTGATGGAGAACACTGTGAAGCAGCCCTGAGCAACACTTAAATTAACCAATTGACTTTCCATGTTTAGTTGTGAGTCTGTCCAAGGCCTAGGCTCCTTGTCTGGAGATGGGCAGTGGACTCATAGTAAGTGAACCTCTGTGAGTCACTAATCCCTACTAAGGCCTCTAATGGAGGATGAAGCCAGAAGGCCTCAAAGGATAAGACAAGATCACAGCCGAGGACACCTGGATCCCATCTCAACTAGATAAAGGCTATAGATTCAGGCATCTCACTCCTGGGTGGATTAATTTAGTACCTTACTTAGAGAGGTTCTTGAGTGCTTCTGCCCATGCTGAGTACTCCCCTCCCTTCTTTTGATAACTAAATAAATACAGGCTACCCAGAGAAGGTCTTGATCTTAGCCCTTAGAGAATCTAAAATTCTGTGAGAGGACTTTGATCCTCCTGGAGCCCTGAAATCATTCCACTTGCCTCTTTTTATTTGGCCTTCATCGTACACTCATTCACAAGATTGCAGACCAGATCTGCCCACAGTAACTAAGGATAGGTCTGGATTCTTGTTTCATCCCAGGTCATAGACCGGCCTTCCTGTTTCCTTTGTAATCTCATAGAGAATCTTGATCATAAACCATGATACTCTCTCTGGCTGAACATAATGTGACCCATAATCCTCTTGATATAGAACTGTAAGTGGAAACTATAAATCTTAGTCAATAGGGAAATATGTGTATAAATTTGCTGATTTTCCAGTTGTAGGAAAGGAAGATGAACCGTGGAAGAATTAGAAAAAAAAATAGGAAGGCAATGATGGGATTTTCCTTGTTTCAACAGGATTTTAGGAGGAGTTATATAAGAAATGAACTCAGATATAATCACACAAAGACTTTCTTTTTTCAAACATTGGAGTGAATGTTTGGGATAGTGAGAAAGATTATCTTTATTTTAAATGAACAGAACATTAAGAAGCTATTATTTTTCTTATGAGCTGCTCTTATGTTTCATATTTTTTAAAGCTAGAAATAGAAAACTACTTTTACCATTATGTCATTTTACTTTTATTTCTTGTCTGGTCAATTGATCAATCAAGAAGCACTCTCATGACATCTTCTTGGCCAGAACGAAACTGCAGCACAGGCCTAGAACCTCAGTAAAATAGACTGAGATTCTCCTGATGGACAGATTGGAGAGGTGAAGATCAAAGAACAAATTAAGATGATCTTAAAGTTTTGAGTCTTGCTATGTGGGCAAACAGAGGATTCTAATAGACACAGGAAAGTAAGTCAGAGAAAGTCGCACTTTCAGGGAATTGAGTAAAAGTTTAGGTTTAGACTTAATATTGAAACATTTAGAAAGGAGAATTTGGCATTACACCCCTGGACTTTGAACATTGGGGCTAAATATTGGAAATCATTGGCTTTGAGGAATGGTGGAAAACACTGCTGCCCCATTTAAACCCCATTTCTAACAGAAAGATATTTTGAAGAGTACCAGAAATTGAGAAAGGGCAGATTTGCTTCTATAGTGAATCACTGCAATTCTGAAATACTACAAGACAGTGGCAGCTGCAGAATTTCTTAATGGGGCAAGAAGGTGATTCACAAATGGAAGTCTAGTTGTAAGGTAGAATAATGATTTTGCATATGTGGCACTCTACAATAAGCTGAAAACCTAGATGTTTGTTTTAATAGCGGGAACAGGAAACCGGCACTGCTGTGAGCTTCCAACTAGCTGCCACTATCCTGTGCATTGATTACCTAGAAAAGAGTTCTTTTTGGGCAAAATATCAAAATTTTCTTGAATCTTTCACTTATGAGACACTATTTCTTATTGAGTAATAAAGGTATAGTTATTTTAAAGAAACAATGATACACCTTGACCAGTGTTCCTTGAAGACTTCATTTAGCAAAATGACAGTGAAAACACATGTAGATCTGTGAGGTTAATTTGAAGTCAGGAGAGAGTTGTTCTAACCTAAACCACGTGATCTCAGTACAGTGCCAGGCATTGACCCTTGGGCAAATGGGAAAAATGCTGAGAACGTGTTTGTCCGGGGGTGACTCATGCTCAATATAGAATACATTAAATGGACTTTACTATTTAACACCTTAATTACCAGCAACAATAGTGACTTTCCATTGCTCCAACCTACAGCAGAAATTTATGTTGTGATCCAGAGCGCCTCCATGTACGTGTGTGCCACACACAGGCTGACACCAGTTTCAATCATCAACTTCACTGTATCTGCTGCACTTGCATTATTTTCTAGCCTAGTTCCTTTTCTTAAATTTGTCATGACTCTTTGATTTCATGACCCATAAATAATCATGACTCAGAGTCTGCAAAACATTAAGCAGTACAGTGGTAGCTTCCTGTTTCTGGTCTTGTCAGTATCCTTTCTTGTTAATGCCTTACATACTCTCAGTGCGAACAACCAAGTCTGGTTCTTAATGAGCATAAAGGAAGCTATATTTTTTCCATAACTATAATTATTTATTATACTGTGTGGATGCTGAGTTGACAATAATGATCTTACATTATTTACATTTATTTTTCTTTGTACTTAGGTGATATACTTTCTGTAATGAGGGTAGAAAAACTACAAAGCAAAGAAATCTTGTGATTTAGTGATTGTTGAAGAATTTGTAAAGAAATCTTAATGAAATGAAAAGGAATATTGGGTTTACCCAGTGGAAGATTATGCAGCGTTTAATTATCTGATATAGTACTAGCATTTTACTATTTTGAGGTTACTTTATAAGTCACAGAGATAAATAGCTAATAACAATCAAAATAATTCTTGTCTAGACACATGATTTCTGTCCAGTGCAGTGACAACCTTTATTCTCCTCCCTTCCTACTCTCAGAAATAGTTTTGTGAGTGAAAATTTGTGGATTCATCTTAATATTCTTCATCAACAAATAT
>PVLD010033958.1:0-13142 GCA_004027595.1 Dinomys branickii | reverse complement strand
TAAAATTAAAAAAAAAAAAAAAAACTCAAAGTAAGGGGGTCTCTGTGGCGCCAGACCTTCCGCCAGCGAGGGAGGCCGGCATGTGGCACCACGTGAGCAGTGCAGCCTTTCTGTGGAACTCTTCTCCTCTGGTAAAGCCTGCACCTGGGCTATGCTCCACACCTTAGAGTTAGGAAGGAGCTAGGACTGGGAGGGCCCGTCCCTGTTGGTGGTTGAAACCTGTAGTGTGGAAATAGCCTCAGGCTCTGGGGTCCTCGGGGTTGGGAGGTGAGGCCTGCTCTCCCCTGACCAGGTACCCAAGGATCCTGAAGCAGTGGCCCCTGCCTAATCACCATCAGCTTCAAGGCTGAGGCCCACAAACCTTCCTGTCCATGGACTGGAGACCCTGATACCGAAGCCCAGCACTCCCCCACCATCGCAGGTGTGGTCTGAGCTGTGCACCCCAGCAATTGCCTGGGGTCCCTGGGCCCAGTAGTCCACAGTCTGGTACCACTTTGGGATTAGTTTGATATCCAGGTAAACTAGGGTACCTAGAGTCCTTTGTAAGCTGCCTGGGTAGTTTGTAGCTCAGCGCTTGTCATCTGATATTCAAAATGACAAGACATAGGAGCAAAATGCAGTCTCAGAATACAACTCCACCCAGAACAAGTACAGGAGACAACGACATAAGAGAACTAAGAAGCCACATATCTAAAATTTCTAAAATGATCACATCTGAAGTAAAGGAACAACTCCACCAGGCCATAGAAGAGATTAAATCTGAAATAACCTCTCAGGCAAAAAATGAAATGAAAATAATAATGGAAGAAATGCTTAGCACTTACAGAGAAGAAACAGGTAAAAGAATAGAAGATCAAAGGCAACAAACAGAAACGTTACATGAACAATTTAGGAATGAATTAGAATGCATGAAACAGACTCAAAGAGATTTCCGGGAAATGAAAACTTCCACTGAAAGCTTGCAAAACCGCTTGAATGAAGCCAAAGATAGAATTTCAGATCTTGAAGACAGCATGGTAGCTAATGACTGTGAAAGGAAGGATCTCTTAAAGTCATCAAGGAACCAGGAAAAATCAATCCAACAGCTACAAGATGAAGCAAAGAGAAAGAATGTGTGAGTAATAAGAATCAATGAAACAGCAGGAGGCAACACAAATGACATAAAAAGAATGTTTGCAGAAATAATAACAGAAAATTTCCCAAGCATCGTAAAAAATACTGATGTGCAGGTAAACAAAGAACACAGAACTCCAATGAGCCACAACCCAAATAAAACCACACTCGGACATATAATAGTCAAGATCCCAGATATCTAGCGAAAGAACACAATATTAACAGCTGCTAGAGAAAAGAAACAGATCACCCAGGAAAGCCCATCAGAATCACAGAAGACTTCTCAACATAAACCATGAAATCAAGAAGAGCTTGGAGCGAAGTATTACAGATTCTGAGACAAAACAGCTTCCAACCCAGACTGATGTATCCTGCAAAACTATCTTTCAAATTCAATGGAGAATTAAAGTATTTCCATGACAAAGAACAACTGAAGAACTTCATGAGTGCCAAACCAACATTACAAAAATTACTAAAAGATATTCTAGACAGAGAAAAAAAGAGACCACAATCTCAAGAGCAACAATAGAAAGGAACCCTTAAGCAGAACAAGCAATTAAACAGCAAAAGTAAGAAAGCAACAGCAAGTAAACAGCATGACAACAATAAGCCAACGTATAACAGTTACAACCATTAATGTAAATGGCCTCAATTCATCAGTCAAAAGAAACAGATTGGCAGAGTGGATTAAGAGACAAAATCTCCCAATATGCTGTATATAGGAAACACACTTTACTCAAAAGGAAATCCACAGACTGAAAGTCAAAGGATGGAAAGCAATTCTCCATGCAACAGGTCCCTAGAAAAAAGCAGGGGTAGCTATTATGTTTGCAAACAATGTAAACTTCAAACTGAAAACAATCAAAAGAGAGAAAGAAGGCCACTATATACTAGTTAGGGGAAAGCTGCAAGAGGAAGAGATAACAATCTTAAACATGTATGCACCAAATACTGGAGCAACAAACTATGTAAGGCAAATCTTAACGGACATAAAAAACCAAATAATCAATAACACTTTTGTAATAGGGGACCTAAACACCCCTTTGACACAAAGAGACAGGTCAACTGGACTAAAACTCAGCAAAGATGTAACAGACCTGAACCAAATGTGCAAACAAATGGACTTAGTAGATGTATACAGAGTGTTCCACCCCACAACATCAGAATACACATTTTTCTCAGCTGCACATGGGACTTTCTCTAAAATAGACCACATTCTAGCCCATAGAGCATACCTACCTAAATGCAAAATAATTGAAATTATCCCATGCATATTATTTGACCACAGTGCAATGAAATTGGAAATCAGTGACAAAGAGAATTTCAAAAATTCCATAAACACTTGGAAATTAGACAACCACCTCCTGAATAACCAATGGGTCACAGAAGAAATTAAAGAAGAAATTAAAAAATACCTACAAACAAATGAAAATGCAAATACAACTTATAGAAATCTGTGGGATGCAATGAAAGCAGTCCTCAGAGGGAAATTTATAGCAATGAACTCACACATAAAGAAAACAGAAAGAGAACAAATAAATAGCCTAATGATGTACCTCAAACTTTTAGAAAAAGAACAAGTCAAGCCCAAAGAAGGGAGGAAATCATAAGGCTTAGGGCAAAAATTAATGCAATTGAGACAAAGAAAACTCTACAAAAAATAAGTGAATCAAAGAGTTGGTTCTTTGAAAGAATACATAAAATTGATAAACCCCTAGCCGACCTTATCAAAAAAAGAAAGGAAAGAGCTCAAACTCTGCAATAAGGAATGAAAAGGATGAAATGATGACAGATCCTATGGAAATTCAGAAGCTCATTAATACCTACTTTGAGAATCTTTACTCCAATAGGATAGAAAACTCAGAAGAAATGGACAGATTCCTAGAAACGTACGAATTACCAAAGTCGAACCAGGAAGATATAAAAACCCTGAACAACCCAATATCAAGTAATGAGATTGAAAATGTCATTAGAAACTTACCGACAAAGAAAAGCCCGGGCTCTGATGGATTCACAGCAGAATTTTATAAAACATTCAGTGAAGATTTAATGCCAACACTCCTCAAACTCTTCACTGAAATTGAAAAGGAAGAAATTCTCCCTAACTCATTTCTGGAGGCAAATATTATACTGATACCAAAAACAGAGATTGACCCAACCAAGAAAGAAGACTATAGACCAATCTCCCTAATGAACATAGATACAAAGATACTTAATAAAATACTAGCAAATAGAATGCAGCAAATCATAAGGCAAATTATACACCATGACCAGGTTGGATTTATTCCAGGAATGCGGGGATGGTTCAATATTCACAAATCAATTAATGTAATACACCATATCAATAGAGCCAAAGACAAAAACCACACGATCATCTCAATAGGTGCAGAAAAGGCTTTTAATAAAGTCCAACATGCATTCATGTTAACAACCCTAGAAAAAAATAGGAATAAATGGCCACTACCTCAATCTGATCAAAGCCATCCATGACAAACCAATAGCCAACATCATACTAAATGGACAAAAACTGAAAGGTTTCACATTAAAGTCAGGAACAAGACAAGGATGTCCACTGTCACCACTACTGTTCAACATAGTTCTGGAAGCACTCGTGAGAGCACTTAGACAAGAGAGAGCAATAAAAGGAATAAGGGTAGGAAAGGAAGAAGTAAGCCTATTGCTATTTGCAGATGACGTGATACTTTATATGGAAGACCCCAAAAACTCCACAAGAAGACTCCTGGAATTAATTGACAAATTTAGCAGAGTAGCTGGATACAAAGTCAACACCCAAAAATCAATAGCATTCCTACACACAAACAACAAACAGACTGGGAGAGAAATTAAGGAAACCATACCTTTTACAATAGCATCCAAGAAATTGAAATATTTAGGAATCAATCTAATAAAAGAGGTAAAAGAACTATTCAATGAAAATTACAGTACTCTGAAAAAAAGAGATCGAAGAGGACTTCAATAAATGGAAAAACATTCCCTGCTCATGGTTAGGAAGAACTAACATTATGAAAATGGCCATACTATCAAAATTGTTATACAGATTCAATGCAATTCCCATTAAACTACCGTTAGGATACCTCACAGATCTACAGAAAACATTCCTCAAATTCATATGGAACCAGAAGAAACCCAGAATAGCAAAAGCAATCCTGGGCAACAAGGACAAGTCAGGTGGAATCACAATCCCTGACCTGAAATTATACTACAAAGCTACTGTAATAAAATCAACCTGGTATTGGCTCAAAAACAGACCTGAGGATCAATGGAAGATGCAGCCACAACCACAAACACACTCACCCACCTAATATTTAACGAAGGGGCCAATCAAGCTCACTGGAAAAAGATAGCCTCTTTAATAAATGGTGCTGGAAAAACTGGCTTGCCTCTTGCCAAAGACTGAAAATAGACCCAAGTCTATCACCATGCACCAAACTCAAGTCAAAATGGATCACAGATCTCAATATTAAAACAGAAACACTAAATCTATGGGGAGAGAAGGTAGGTAAAAATCTTGAAGACATAGGAGTAGGCAGAGAGTTCATGAACAAATATCAACCTGCCAGGAAAACACTTCGAAGAATCAATAACTGGGACCTCATCTTTCTGAAAAGTTTTCACACATCTAAAGAAATCACCAGCAGAATAAAAAGAAAACCCACAAATTGGGAAAAAATCCTAGCTGGCTTTCCCTTGGACAAAGGTCTTCTACCTAGAACATACAAAGAATTAAAAAGCATGAACCTGTCCAAATTCAAAGACCCAGTCCAGAAATGGGTATCTGAGATAAATACACACTTCTCAGATAAAGAAGTACAAATGGCTAATAAATATATGAGAAAATGTTCTACATCTTTAGTCGTTTGAGAAATACAAATAAAAGCAACACTGATATTTCATCTCACCCCAGTAAGATTGGCCAGCATTAAGAAATCATCCAATTACAAATGCTGGTGAGGCTGTGGAGAAATAGGAAATCTGCTGCACTGCTGGTGGGAATGCAGACTGGTGAAACCACTGTGGAGATCGGTTTGGAGATTCCTCAACAAACTAAGTCTAGAGGTCCCATTCAACCCAGTTATTCCCCTTCTGGGTATTTTCCCAGAAGATCTGAAAACATCATATCACTGTGATATATGTGCACCCATGTTTATAGCAGTGCAATTTATAATAGCTAAATCGTGGAAGCAATCCAAAAGTCCATCCACAGAGGACTGGATAAAAAAACTGTGGCATTTTTATATAATGGAATATTAGCTATAAAGAAAAACAAACTTGAGGCTTTTATAGGCAAATGGTCACAATTAGAGACCATACGCATACATGAAATAAATCAGATGTGCATGTGCAAACAGTGTATTGCATCATTGGTGTAAGTATCTGAAAGTGGGAATATAAATTAGGAGTTATGAAAGGAAACTGCTCAAAAATAAAGAGCAACTTGGGTGAGGGAAGGAGAAAAGGAAGAAAGGGATAGCTATGTATGTATGTATGTATATGCAGGATGGCTAATATGATTGCACTATTGTCTCATGACGCTTTATTGTAAGGAACAGTCAATGATTAGTTGTTTCATCAATCTTGTATGTCTATAGGCGTTATCCTGAACATACACTTGAAGTTATCAATATGTAATAAAACAACCATTGTTAATTCCCTGTCACCTTATCTGTAATTCAGTTTTGGTACTGTTCTTGTGCTACTTTGTGTCTGTTTGCTAATGTTTTTGTTCTTTTACTTTAGAAATAACTCAAAGTAAGGAAAACAGCAGGGCCTCTACCAGCCCAGAGCAGGTACCCAGCACAGTTTAGGGAGCTCAGGAAGCTTCCTTGAGATAGCGGTGCGTAGAGAAGATCTTGAAGGATGAATAGGAGTTTGTCAGGAGAAACAGGATAGAGGTATCCACCTGTCAAAGGTGGGGAGTGAGGAAGCACAGGGCACTTGCAGAAAGGCAACCATGTGCCTGCAGCAGCGGGCTGGGCCAGGGCAGGATGGGAAGAGTTGAGCAGACCCCAGGGGCTGACTGGCAATCATGGCTGTGTGACTAACTCCCCTGGAGTGAGTCCTTGTGCCCTTTGGGACCTCAGGCTCCATACTGATCAACGCCACATCAGCCCTGTTTGTGATCTGCAAGCTCCCTTCCCACTCCAGTGTCCAGGACTGAGTTTCCTGTCTGCCTTTCGAGTCTTTAGCAGCCTTCTCTGTCCCTGCATGTGCCCCTTGGTCCCAGTCTGTGGCCTCTGGAGTCAGGGCTGCTCAAGTTCTCAATCCAGCTTCTCCACCCTGTCCTCATTCTCCAGATCTGCGTTTCCTTGTCTGTTGCATAAGAGTGACAAGGCTCCCGCTGTGCAGTGTGACAGAAGTCACTGTGCTCTGGCAGGTCAAAGATCGGCGCCCTGTTTGGCCAATGTCAGCCATCTGTGGCCATCTAGACAACTGGTCTTGGCCCGCCCTGCTGCAGAGCCCCCAAGAAAGACGAAACCTCAAAGGGCCTTCTTGCAGGGCCAGGAGGCTGTGGGGCTGGGGAGAAATGGAACTCACTCTCAAGCCCCTGTGTGTACCAGGCTGTCTGCTCTGGTCCTCACGACAGCCCTATAAGAAGATTCAATTATTAGCTGAGTGAAGTGGCTCATGCCTCTAATCTCAGCACCCTGAGAAGCTGAGCAGGAGGATTGCAAATTCAAGCCCAGTCTGAGCAACTTAATAATTTAGTGAGACCCTGACTCAAAATAAAACATTTTATAAAAATGAGAGCTGGATACTGAGAATGTAGCATATCCCTGAGTTCTATCCCTGGAATGCCAGCCTCAATCAATTATTATCACCATTTGAGAGATGAAAAAATTGAGGCTCAAGGAGGCAAAGCAACCTATCCTGTAACTGTCAGGACATGAACCCAGCTCTGTCTGATTCCACTGAGTCACTAAGCTTCAGCCAGACTGCACATGGTCTTGGCTTTGCAATCTGTACTGTCTCTGCAGCAAGCACCCAGCTCCAAGTCTGCAACACAAAAGTAGCCAATGAAAATACTTCAGTAAATGGGTACACTTGTGTTCTACATGGTGTGAGGTCCTCAGACCATGCTTTGTCCCTGGAGCTGCATGCTGCTCCCCGTGAATCCAAGTCATAAAAATGTCCCTCATTACTGAGCACATACTATGGGCTTACTACGAGCTGCATTTTCTGGCATTATTCTTATATTAGTTCTTATGTCATCCTGACATCACTATCCCCTCTCCTATCCAAGTGGGAAAAGAAAATCTCCCCTCAAACCTGTGTGTTGCACAAGCCAATGCTTGTGGTCAAGTACTCTGTCTGCAAATGCCGGGCCTCATGACACAAACATCGCTCAGCCAGAACCACGGGAAACTTCTGAGTCTCACATTTGCTTCTCCCATCACATGGGCTTTCACATTTTCCTCCACAATGAACATAATAAGAAGCAGAAGCGGACGTGTGTTTGCAAAGGTCGAGGAATTCAAATCAAGTGCGTGATGCTGCCTCCCTCCTGCACAAAGCAGAAGAAAATAGAGCAAGATGATATTGACAGTGTACCCATTTCTAGGTTGGTCACTGTGCTGGGAAAAGGCCAGAGACCTGGGGCGGGGGGAGTGGCTGGTGGCACCAGGAAGCCTCCCACACCTGGAAATGAACAGGACATAACGGTCATAGCCCTGGGCCCAGTCCTTCCTCCTTGGGAAGTAAATTATGAAAGAGACACAAACCTACACACATGACGTGGAGCAAGTAGCAATGCTACCCTCAAATGTCTCCCAACACATAGTCATAGTGCACAGATGTCTGCCATGACTCAGCTTTCTAAGAGGAACATAAAGAGTTGACTAGTCATTAACACAGCAATATCAGTTAGCCAGACCTCAGAGAGAAAAATCACTGAGCTGGTAGTACAGAAATAGGTCTTTCAAACCACGGTGGCTTTGGCTACATCAATACCATGGCCCTACATAAGTGGCATCTTCTTCTGCACTCTGTAGAAGTTGAACTAGACCAAATATTACAAGTAGTCAGTGAGCTAATTTGTCTTTGCAAATCTTTTTAAAAATATATTTGATTGGGATAATTTTAGGATGGATTTTCCCCGTAAGACTTTCAATCCTGATATATCCACTTCAGTGGGTTAGAAAGCACCTAGCAGATCAGTAGAGCGTGCTCCTGGAAGTGTCTGGGTGAATCGTGGAGGCCTCGCCTTATGTTCTCCCTCACCCTTTCCTCCCTGCTGCTGCCCCCTCCCCCCCTTCCCTGCTCTGCTCCCTCCACCCTCAATTAAGCAGCTTTCCTCTGCCACACCTTCCCACCATGATTCTTCTGCTTTCTGGCCATGGACTGACTCTCCTGAAACTGTAAGCTAAATGAAACCTCTTTTCCTTTAAATTGTTGGGGTCAGGTACTGTGTCCCAGCACAGGAAACTGAGACACCCAGAACCCAGTGGTCCCTGAGGTCTCATATCTAGCTACCTTTGGTACCAGATTGTCAAGATCACCTCTGGTTTCTGAGACAAAGAGAAAAGAAGCTGAGAGAGGGATGTGAAATGATGGGATTCTGGTGATCTTTGGAGGAAAGGAAGGCAAGACATCTGTGGTCACATGGAGAGGGATTTCTGGGTAAGAAACTGATGGCCCCATAAAATAGTTAGAGCGCTACTTCTCCTATGAAGTTTTAGTGTCCTTGCTCTGAAGTAATGAAGCAAAAAGCCCTGAAATCTAGTTTAAACCTAACCCCAACCCATAAAGAATGTTTCCCTGGGCAAATTATCAGAGCCTTAGAGGCCCTCAGTCAGTGAGCCAATGGATCATCCCCAAACACACATATTTTTTATTGGGTCCCATGCAATGCAAAAGGATACCAAAGCTGGGCATGGTGGCTTATGCCTGTAATCCCAGCACTCTGGAAGGCTGAGGCAGGAAGATTACAAATTCAAGCCCAGCCTGGGCAACTTAGTGACTTAGCAAGCAAAATAAAAAAATAACAAAAGGGCTGGGGATGTAGCTCAGTTCAAAGGCCCTGGGTTCAATTCTCAGTCCCATAAAGAAGAAGGGGAGGCCCCAGAGCAAGACCCTGTGCCTGTCGCACAAGCTTCCCTGCTAGGACTTCTGGGCCCTGGCTGCTTGTGACTCAGTCATTTCTTCAAGATGATTCTTGCTCCCAAAACAATTCCATTTCTGCGTCTGGCACATTGCAGGCTGTGTGGAAATAGATGCCCAGAGGAGCCCACCTGCTGCCAACCCCTTGACTCAGAAAGCAATCACCCAGCTGCAGCCCTGGGCTGAGAGGGAGTGTGCCAGGTTCTTGCCTGGGGTTAATGTTGGTGGGGAGTTTCCTGCAGTTGGCAACTTCTCGGGGCAGCTTCTGAAGAACTTGGAGCTCCCTGTGAAGACAAGGGGACCCTGAATAAGCCCAGTCCATCAGGGCTTGGAGTGTGGTGCCGTGGTGAGTGCCAGCCCAGCATGAGAAGGCCTTGAGTTCCACCCCCAGCATGCAAAACCAAAATCAAAACCAGAATCCCTATGAAGACACAGAGGAGGCCTCTAAGGAAGGTGCAGGACAAGCTCAGGGCACTGCCGTCTGCCATCCATTACCCTGGTTGATCCGAATGGCTTTGTTTTTCCTGTTTTATTATCATCATCGCTATTATATGTTCATTACCATTTTTCTCCCCATGGAGTTTCATGGCCCATTGGAAGGGCTTTTTCCCTGCAATGGAGTAAGACATCAATTCTCAGAATATTTTCCTCCCCCAACCTGAGAACACAGCGATCTTTCATCTAGGACACACTGATTCCTCTGCGGCAAGAGAAGAAGCAGAGAGTCAGCCAGGCTGTCAACAAAGGGGCCCTCACGCCCACAAACAGTAATGGGGATTTCTTACTTCCGAGTACATTAGTTGTTGCATATCTTTTTCTTTTAACTTTTCAAAGGCTTCTCAGACCATAGTCTCATTTAAATCTCACAAAACCCTTGGGAGGCAGGAAGGACAAGAATTTTGCAGGTGAGAAAACTGAGATTCAGAGTGGTTGGACAACTGTCTAAAAGTCACACAGCAAGTCCTAGGAGAGCAGGTCTCAACTCAGGCCTCTGGCTCTTCCTCTGGCCTGTCCACCAAGTCCCCTCACAGGGGGAAAAGGGGAAATCTGCTCATGTCTCATCCCAGAGCACAGTCCATAGACAGGTGGGACACCCAGGAAGGGGAAGCCAGTCAGAAAATGGCACAGATTCTAGCTGGATGATGGCTCAGAGGTGCTGTCTTTTTGGGAGAGTTGTGGTGGGTGGGGAAAGGGGACCTTGGGGCAGATGGGGGCTCAGAGGCCACTGACCCCTCTGTGGAGCCTGGATCCAGGGATCAGAGAGTTGACCTGCACTTCCCAGGTCTCTGTTCCATGCCTATCCCTCTCTCTGCCTTTTTCTCTGTCCCTCGCTCCCTGTCTGTCTGTCTGTCTGTCTCTCTTTTCATCAGACAGCATTTCCCTGCTGTACCAGGTGACATACAGGAGATGAGACAGCTCCTTCTCTCTTGGCTGGAAGCAGCCCTTGGTGGAGAAGGTGTTAGATTTCCCCACCCTCGCTCATTTTCAAGGTAAGGTTTATGTCTCTTTGTTCCCTCCATTTGATACTGTAATTGGGCTATTTTCTTGATTCCTTAATTCAGCAGCTTGATTTTGGAAACGTTCATTCCATTGTCCCTCCCAGGCCTCATTTCCCAGGCTCCCTCCCCCTCCCTGCTCAGACCGCACCTGGTTCTCATAATATTATCCTCCATTCAGTGCAAAGCAAAATAGGGGTTTTTTTCTCCCCCAAATCCTGGTCCTTAGGATTGATATCTTTCATAGAAAAAAAATAATGATGTGAAAGCCCTTCAGATCGTTTTACAGCTGTTTGCTGTAGGCCTGCTGTTCTAGTGGAAAAATCTGTCCACCAGTCCCCTCCCCCATCCCAGGGACAGCAAAATAAGGTGAGATGTGGAGACACAACGATGACGCAAACTCTGCGTCTTGCGTCTTTGTTCCTCTGGTTCCCTATCAAGTAAATACTAGCAACTTGCCTTATTGTGCAAAGCGGGAAAATGAGATGTCAGAGGAAACAGGAAGAATGGCGAAGCAGTTTGTTCTCAGCAACTGCAATCAGAACTTCTTATTACAGTGACAGCCAGCCAGGGGATTGCAAATGGCTGCGTGACCTCGGATACTAACTTCACAGCTCTGAGCCTTGGATTCTCTGGTACTCTTTGGGATGATGGGAAGATTTATTAGAATAGCAGTGATGGTCACTTCTCAGGGATGGTGTTACAGGCATTGATTAGCAACTCTGATTCTGCTCCAGCCAGTCTGCTAAGCACGCTGGTGCCAGATTTCCCCCTCTGTTCTCATCAGTCCTCCAGGAGTCAGTGTGAGAATTATATGCATTGCACAGGTGTAGACACTGAGTTGCTGAAGGTCACAGAGCAACAGTGCAGGGCATGCAGGGACTAATGCTGAAGACTGTGTTCTTACTCACACAGGAAGACGTCTGCACACAATGCTCTGCCCCTAGTTACACACATTGAATGCTTTTGTTCCTGCTCCTGTCCCACAAACGGGCACCATTAGGGTGAGGGTCAGCTTCAACCTGCTGCCTAATAACAGTGTACCCTCTCTCCAGAGAGCTTTGGAATAAACGCTGCCTTAATTAGCAGCATGGTGCTCTTTGGGGCCAAAGTAAAGAGGCAATAAAGCAACTCCCAGAGCAGACAGGCAAGTGGCCCCAAGCCAAGCGCTGAGTCCTTGACACAGGGGAGATTAATGACCCAGAAAGTAGAACAGGGCTGGGAAGTTTGGCCTGTGGCTTCTGCGGTGGGGAGCAGGCTGTAGTGGTTTGGAGCTGCTGATGGAGGGGGTGTCCAGATCCTTCTTGGTTCTTCAGGGTGTCCGCTGGAGTCACAGAAGCGCCAGCATCTGTAACCCCCACCGTAGGATCAGGTTCAGGAACCCTAGGCAGCCTCAGCCTGGAAGCAATTCAAGTGCCCCCAGGCCTGCGTGCTCCCTGTCCCCCAAACCCCAGGCTCTGGCTCACTCTCACACTTGCTGCTCTCAGGATTGTTTGCACTGGCAAAGTGTGGAAGACCCCAGAGGGCTTCTGTTATGTGGCCTCTCTCAATAAAATGTACCACATTAGAAATTAAAACAAGAAGAATGATTTTAAAATGTGTATTTTAATTTGCAAATAACAATAATAAAACCATGGCAAATGAACCAAGTAACATATTGTGGGGAATAATTACTAGGTATTTGCAAAGAAAAAACATACTGAGAAGAAGGGATTGCTTTCCATTTTTGCAGCTCTCTTAGACCTAGAAAAGGCCTCCATTTTTCTGCCTCCTGAACTCAGTCTATTGTGATGTTGTCTGTGTAAAATCTGTGAAGAAAATCTGGCTTTACACAGGTATATAGTTAGAGAGAGGAGGACATCCAGAGCTTTCTGAAAGGTTCTTGAGGACTGTCAGGGGTCCTTAGACCGCACCTTTCAAACCATACCTTTATAACCACTGAATTCATTCATTCATCATTCTTTTATGCAGAAATGGCCATTTGGCACATATTTTGGGTACTTCCAAAGCTGGACTTGGAGGTGAACACAGTGTCTCACTCCCTGGTTGGGGATGCAGGCACGTAAACAGGCTTCGAACTTGGACAAGTGGTTTCACTTCTCTGAGCCTCAGTCTCCCATCTATAATGGTTGAAAATGTGACTCTCTAAGTCTCTCTGCCTCGGAAGGACTAATGGGGGTCATGCTTTCGTGGGACATAGGATTTAATGATGACAACGGTGATGGTGGGATAGTGATGGTGATAGTGGATATAGGAATGTTGGTGATACAGGGGCGGTGAGCGTGACGGCAGAGGTGACGGCGGTGGTGCTGACGGTGCTGACGGTGCTGATGGTGACGGTGCTGATGGTGCGGATGGTGCTGACGGTGCGGATGGTGCGGACGGTGCTGACGGTGCGGATGGTGTGGCTGGTGC
>PVLD010033956.1:0-13144 GCA_004027595.1 Dinomys branickii | reverse complement strand
ATAATGTTACCTTCATCTTTGTTACTCAGGTTACACAGATGATGACCCTTTTGATCAGTTCGTTTTTTCTCCTCCCTCATCTCCGTTGCCCTACCACTCAATCAGTTATCTTCCCTGTGATAATAACTGTACTCCTGGGTTTATCTATATCCTTGGACTCTCACCTTGGGAAGAGATATAGCTGCCTCAGACTATACTATAATATACAGGGGTGTATATAAACTGCCATGGTTGGAGGTGGGAAAGCACATATGCTCACAGCGGACCACCCGGCTCCACCCTGTCGTCGTGCTATGGGTGGGGGCGGGTCCAGAAAGTGGTCAGATTTTAAATTAAGGGGCAGAAAGCATAATTCAAGCATAATGGGGCTATGGCAAGAGTACATAAATGTGCAACTTTCTTAAAATTTATATTGGGAAAAATGTTTTAAAAAATTGCCCTAGCTAAAGTTGCAACTACTATATTTTAAACAGGAGTAATGAAAGTGGATGCCCTTGTCTCATTCTTAATTTTAGAGAAAATGCTTTTAGTTTTTCCCTGTTTGATGTAATATTGGCTGTGGGTTCATAACAAATGGCTTTTATCTGTTTAAGATACTTCTACACCTATTTTCATCAGGGTTTTTATTACAAGGGGCCCTGGGGTTTTGTTGACAGCTTTTACTACATCTATTGAAGTGATCATGTGATTTTTATCCTAGATTTTATTTATATAGTATATAACATTTACTGCTTTGCATATGTTGAATCATTCTTGTATCCCTGGGATGACACTAACTTGGTCATGGTGAATGACCTTTTTAACATGTTGCTGAATTCTGTTTGCAAATACTTTATTGTGCATTTTTGCATCTGTGTTCATCAATGATATTGGAAAATCTTGGCTGTCCACCTAGTCACTTGTGTAACCTGTGGACAGGTCCGGAGCATGGGCCAAAGCTCTGTGTGTCTGTGGACCACATTTTTGGCAGCATGGCTGGCCCATGTCTGCAGGTTGCTGTGTTTATCTTCAATGCCTCTGAGCAGATTGAAAGGTGATGGGTACACAGGGTCTGCATTTGAACGAGGTGCTGCAGGTGCCCAGCCTTCTGCTGGCGGCATCAAGGGTACCCTCAGACTCACACACCTCTCCCACCAAAAAGTCCACACTGAATTCACATTCCAACCATTGCTGTCCCACACTGTCCACCTGAGACTCTCCCAGGACAGAGGTCAGGCACTGAATCAGGGTCTGGGGTCTTTCTCCTAGTTCTAGCATATCTCAGCCACCTCTTTCCTGGGTCCACCCTATTAGAATGCCCACTTCTTTCTTATATCATGGTGGCAGTTATATCTTACAATTATGGAAAACATGGAGATTTTTTTAGATTAGGTAGAGGGACTACTCAAAATGACTATCCGCCCTAATTCAAGTCTGTTTCCTTTTTGTTCTGCCAAGGTAGAGGAGAAGAGAGCTCATAGGATGGCTTCCCACCTCAGCCCTGCCTCAATCTGTTGTTCTGGACAGATATTTCCAAGAGACTTATGTGTGCAGACTGCTTACAGCCCTCCATTTTCTGACTGCTGCTTTTTTTAATTTTGTGTTCATACATAAAAGTCCAAAGTCTTAATTAATTAATTAATGACATTGAGTACTTTTTCATTATTTTCTTGGCTACTTTGATGTCCTCTTTTGTAAATTAAGTTTTTGCTATGAGGCATGTACAAATTTCTTCCCATATACCTATTGGATTGCCTCTTTTTCCCCTACTGATTTGCTAAGTTTCTCTATAGATTCTGGATAAAAACTTTAAATGTCTTTTCAATTCTGCCAGTATCTTTTTCCCTACCACTAGTGGCTGGGAAAATATCAGTCCACTGGCAGCAGCAAAGCTCATGGCCCTCTGAAGATGTCTTTTAACTAAATAAGTTCTTAATTTTCTTTAACTTCATACAATCTTTTCCTTGATGGGTAGCACTTTTTGTATATAATCAAATAATGTGGGAGACCAGTTGAGGAGAACCAAGACCTAAATGGCCTCCTCTGTAAACACAAAGAAAGAGTCAGTACAGCTAAGATCAAACGGTTTACCTGGCACATAGGAATGGGTAACGGAAGGCGGATGAGTCCTGTGTTACTTTAATTGCTTATACCCTTGTCTGGGTGAATGAAAGCAGGAGAGGGTGAGCCAGACACTGAGGGCTCCTCCACTCACTAGAAGCAAGAGCTCCCTGGCTGCCACAGGGTAAACTGACTGCTTCTGTGTCTCATCCTCCTTCACCCATGTCAGGGTGACAAACTAGCAGGACCAGCTTCCTGCATGGAACTCATGAACAGGGACATAGCCCAGGGTAGATCAATTTCCTACAAAACAAGTTTTCTCTTTACCTAAGTTCAGGAAGACATTTTTGCATTCTAATCTAGAACCTTTATCATTTTACCTTTTGTGTAGAATTTGTTTTATGTGCTTCTTATATTTAAATGGTAAGCTGGAGCTTGAATGTTTTCTGAATGATGTTTTCAATTTATAAAGTACTTCAACACTATATTAAAACCCACTTGCATATGAGTTGGCCAAGAAATGATATCATAAAATGGTAAATTCATTCATTGGAAATATCCTCTTGTGATTCACCATTTGGGCTTAATAAATTATAAGTAACAAAGATCAAGTAGGCTTTTGATGCTTCTCCTGTCATGAAGACACTTAAAGGTGTTTCTGGAATCCATTTCCAGTCATGCAGAGACATCATAGCTTCCCCCAGCTCTATAAATAGAAAACTCTTGAATTATTTCAACATTTTTCTCATGGTCCCACCAAAAAAGTAAAACGTTTGTCAGCCTTGCAGAATTCTCTTACCTTTTAAGTTTTATATAGACACAGTGACTGAGTTTTCATAAATTTCTTTGTTTCCAGTACCTGGTCTCAGGAATCCTTGCAGTAATAGCAGAGAAAAAGCGCTCACGGTTCATGGTGAGTCAGAATGCATGCAGCACTCCAGGTTCGCGGGAAAGTTGGCGGGCGGTTGGCCTTATCTCAGAGTCATGAGAAATCCCAAAATTTTAGGGTAGATGTTTAAAATATTTTAAAATGTTAGTTTCTGCATTCTCATCCATAATAAAAGTACACACCACAGCAACTGGTACACCTAAATAAGGCTGTGAATTCAGGTGAATAAAAGCCTGATCAGAACTGTGTAATAAATTTCTGAAAACAACCCTAGAGGACTTTGAAAAGCTCTGACAACTTCTAGACCAGGTGGTGAGATGAGGTTCCCAGAACTTGCCTCCTCCACACACACAAGAACCATGACAACCAGTCAGCAGCTGCACCTGTGAGCCAAGAGGCCCTGGAGCTTAGCCATGGGAGGTAGGAAACCATGCAGAATTGAGACAATGGTATAAGGTGTGGAATGAAGCATATCCTGACCACATCATGGCTCTCTGGCAAGGCAGCTCTTCGGCACAAGGGTAGAGTGAGCAGAAGAGTCCCAGTGGCTTCCACTGCAGTGGACCCTGGAATCCTAGCTCTAGAAAAGTTCACCGACATTCACAGTTCCACTTAGGGAAGCTACCTGGGATCTGCACGGCATCTTTGACACAGCCCTCTACCTTTACAGCCCAGGTGGTCACAACAGTTAATGTACTGGGGTCCACAGTGCACTGCCAGCCCACCATCAAAATGTGTGCTGTCCTGGGACCTGCGGGAGTGTGTCAAGATAGGACAACACTGCCAACCGAACACCGCAATGCCCTAGCAAAAGATGCCGACACTGGCGGGCTGCCTGATAAAGAATTTGAAATAATAAGTACAAGGAAATTCAGTGAGATTCAAGAGATTACAGACAGTTCAGTGAAGTTAGGAAAACAAGTCATGATAGGAGCGAGACGTTCAGCACAAGGACCCAAGAGACCGTGAAAAAGAAACAAACAGAAATGGAAATGAAGATCTCAGTGAATCCAGAAAACCAGCTGGAATCTCAACAACAGACTGGATCGAGCCGAAGAAAGAATATCTGAACTGAAAGACACCTCTTAACATACCCCAGTCAGACAAAAGGAGAAAAAGGAAAAGAAATTGATGGAGCCTCCAGAATGTATGGGACAGAATAAAGTGAACAAGCTTTTGAAATTTACGGGTACGTGAAAGTGAAAGGGAAGGTAAAAGCATAGAAAACTATTTCATGAAATAATAGCTGAATACTTCCTCAGTGTTGGGACAGGTATGTACATCCATGTACAGGAGCCTCAGGTAGGTCCCTCACACAGCATGTTCAGCCAAACTGGCAAGGATCACACCTCAGAATCCTACGAACTGCAAGGGAAAGGAGCCAGGTCACATTTAAAGGAAGCTTCATTAGGTTAATAGGTTGCCAAGAGGAAATGGGATGACATATTACAAGTTCTTTTTCAAAAACTTTCAAACAAATAGAACTAGACCTGTCAGAGCCATCCTTCAGGAATGAAGATGACATATAAACTTTCCAAGACAAGCAAAACTGACCCTACAAAAAATGTTTAGTTTTGCAGTCAGAAGCAAAGAAAAACATCTACAATCATGAAAACATGTGAAATTATAAAAACCCACTAGAAAAGAACATGCAGAAGAGTCCAGCGTCAACATGGTAACCACCAAACCACACAGGTGAACAACAGAAATGGAAAACGAGCAAAGGAAAGTCAAAACGAACAACAAAAATTAACAAAACGACAGGCACAAAATTTTATTTAGTATACTAGCCGACTTTCCCACTGCGGGGACAAATATCTGCTGTGCGCTGTGTAAATCAGTGGTATCTATATAAAAATTAAAAGATGAATATATTCTCATACAGTAGTAGTGCTGTGTAAATCACTGGTGTCTTTAGCATAAAGGTTTAAAGAACAAATGAAACAACAGGTGCCGTAATTGGCTAAGGAATGCACGCATACGGAAAGACGAGATCCACCCGGACTAGAGTATCCGGAAACCCTCTTTAATTCTGGAGTCCTGCTCCACAGATGGATTACAGCCTAATGTCCGCCCACTGACCCGCTGAAGGGACTTGTGCTGCTTCATTTTGAGCTCTTACCAGCAAAGCTACTCTGAACATTCTTGCACAAGTCTTTCTTTTTCCCTTTCTTTTTTTATTTTAAGGAGAATAGGTTAATAGGTTGCCAAGAGGAAATGGGATGACATATTACAAGTTCTTTTTTTAAAAATTTCAAACAAATAGAACTATACCTGTCAGAGCCATCCTTCAGACATGAAGAAGACGTATAAACTTCCCAAGACAAGCAAAACTGACCCTACAAAAAATGTTTAGTTTTACAACCAGAAGCAAAGAAAAAGATTAGGAACCTTGATTAGGTTTTTATCATTAAAAAATGATAAAAACAATACAGAATTTCAAAACACGATGATAGGAAATTAACAATGGTTATTATATTGCATATGGTTATCTTCAAAGTAGTTGCTCAGATTACCAGATACAGGCATGTAAGGCTGATCAAACGATATAAACACTGTTCCTTTAAATGAACTAATAGAAATAAGTGGTACAGTTACCTCAGCTATCTTGTGTGTGTTTATATATGTATATTTTTCCCCTTCCTGCTTTTCTCCTTCCCCCATCTCAGTTGTTCATTCCTTTGGAGTAGTTTCTTTCCCTTTCACAGTATCTTCTTTTTTTTTTTTTTTTTTTGCGGTACTGGGGATCAAACTCAGGACCCTGCGCTTGCTAGGCAAGCGTTTATTCCACTGAGCTATATCCCCAGCCCCACAGTATCTATTGTACCTTTTGGATCTTATTTACTCTTTCAGATTCTTACACTAGGAAGACAATATGACGTTTACACGTACAAGTCTGATTTATTTCACTTATGAGTACGGTCTCTAGTTGCATCCATTTACCTATAAAAGCCTTGAGTTTATGTTTCTTGATAGCTGCGTAGTACTCCATTGTATAAAAATATCACATCGTTTTTATCCATTCCTCAGCTGGTGGACGTTTGGGTTGTTTCTAGGATTTAGCTATGACAAATCATGCACAAGTCTTTACACAGATACATGCCTTCATTTTTCTTGAGTAAATACCTGAACCCTGTGCTATATGTATATTTAACTTTTTTTGTGTTAAAGAGAGTAGTAAATGAGAAACAAACAAAGAACAGTAGCAGCATACCAGTATCACAAATATAAACAAATCAAAGTAAGAACATTCAAAGTGATACAGTCTCAAGACAAAATAATATGCATCAACAGTGGTTGTTACATTACATATCTCTGTCCTCAACTACATTGCTCAGATTACCAGATGTAAGAATGAGAGATTGCTCAAACCATTAAAGAGAATAAGAAAATAATTCTTCAATAAAACATTAGCTATAATAGAGTTTCACTAGACAAGAAGGGTAGGAGTTCACCATTGTAATTCCATTGCACATTGTTATCTTCAAATCAGTTGTTCATATCACTGGACACAAGCATGCAAAATCGATCGAACATAAAAAATTGTAAGCATTAATTGTTCATTTCAATACACCATCAGACATCAGTAATACACTTATCACAGCTATTCATGTGTATATGTATAGTTAACTCTTTTTTTTTTTTTTTTTTTTGTCTTTTTGAGACAGGGTCTCGCTATGTAGTTCAGACTGACCTTGAGCTCACTTTGTAGCCCAGGCTGGTCTCAAACTCACAATGATCCTCCTATCTCAGCCTCCAGGCGTGTGCCACCACTCCCAGCATGTATATTTAACTTTTTAAGAAATTACCAAATTGTCTTCCTAAGTATTGTGGCCTATCACATTCCTGAAATTAATGAGTGTTTCTTATTCTTCTGGGAAAATATCCTTTAATTCTCCAGGGAAAATACACAGAAGCTGGGTTAAATGAAACTTCTAATCCTAGTTTTATGAGGAATCTCCAAACTGATTTCCACAGTGGTTTCATCAATCTATACTCCCACCAGCAGTGGAGAAGGGATCCTTTTTCCCCACAGCCCCTCCAGCAATTGTTATCGGTTGATTTCTTGATGGCAGCCATTCTTTCTGGGGTGAGATGGAATCTCAGTGCTGTTTTGATTTGCATTCTTGAATGACCAATGATGTGGAACAATTTTTCATATATTTATTTGCTGTTTGTATTTCTTCAGGTGAGAAGTATGTGTTCATCTCAAATGCTCATTTTTGGATTTGGTCTTTGAATTTTGGAGGCTTGATTTTTTTTAATTCTTTATATGTCTGAGATAGAAGTCCTTTGAGGGAATTTGAGCAACTGATACTAACAACAATATGCAATACAACAGCCATTGGTGAATTCCTGCCATCTTGCCTAGTAAAACTCTGTATTGTCTGTAATGTTTTGTTAAGTTATTATTTTCTTATTCTCTTCAATGGTTTGATCAATCTTGCATTCTTACATCTGGTAATCTGAGCAAACTCACTGAAGATAACAATATGTAATATAACAACCACTGTTAATCCCTATCATTTGGTTTGAAACCCTGTATCATTTTTAATGTTCTTGCTTTGTTTTGTTTGTATTTTGCTATTTTTTTTTACTATTCTCTTTAAAATAAAATAAGAATGTTTTATGTTAACTTGGTTTTCCTTCTTCAGTCGACTTCTGTTCCAAACAGGTCTCTGTCAAAAGGGAGGTGAACCAAAGCATGGAGGAAGGCGAGCACGGGGAAGGAAAGGGCTGGGAAGAGGAGGGCGCAGAAACACGCTGCACTGCAAACTCATGGTGGTACAAAATGGAGAAGAGAAACCACACAATTTGCAACCTTCTGGCACACTTCAAAAAATAATGAATTCATGGAGATCATGGCCAACCTGCAATAACAGTTTAGAGAAGTACATACAGTGAAACAGGTTTCAGAATCTAGTGATTTAAACTCTCATACTTTTTATCTATTTCGCATTAGAAAGAAATGTATCAGTGCAGATCTGGACAAGGAAGTCAGTGTAAGAGAAGGGTCTCAGTAACAACGCCATATTTATTGCCTCCCTGGCCTCAACTACAGACAAAGGGCAGGAATGTAGCAGCATTATAAAGAGATGCTGTCTGCAGTACACCATTTGGCAAAGATGTGGCCAGAACACGGAGTAGGTAACACCAACCGTATAGTTCCCCACCATCCTCAAGATAAAGCCCAAGTGTCTAGCAAGATCGCCTGCACTTTTCCCGCAGAATTCTCTGCAGCTCAATTCTGTCTCTCCAAAAAGAACCCTAGAAACTCCTGGAACATTAGCTCTCTAGTAACCTCAAGCAGTAGAGCACTGTGTATTCACCTATATTGTGAGCACTTTTTCCTTACATTCTGTTCACATTTAATATGCACTTTATCATCCTCAAATTTTCTGAAAATTTCTTGAAAGCAGAGAGCATTTGTTTCCTGACTCTTAACCTGTTAACACAGAGTTTGGTTTCTGTGGTGTAGAATAGGCATTGAATATCTACCTGGCTGGAATATCTAGCTGTGTTCTTATTTTTCAGCTAAGAAACATGTATGTTGCAACAGAGTTTATGATCTCCAAAATTGTTCAGATGCTAATACATCTGCAGTTCTGACAGTCTCTGTACACATTTTACTGTCCTGGAAGGATCCGTGTGTTCTACTGGGATGTACTTCAGAGAGGTGAATGTGCACAGCGTTCAGTGGCCATGTGGTGCTGTTTCTCTGTTGCAGATGTCGTACCTGATAACAATGAACTGCCTCACGTCCACTCTTGCAGTGCTTGGTCTGTTAATGCTATCACTTGAGCTTCTTGCAGCTACCGTTTCATCCAAAGGACATATTTGGCAAGTGGTGAGTACCCAGTTCCTATGAGAGTATCATCATATTAGAATTATGCATTAACTTCTTTGGTGAGTGACCAGTTATTTAAGTGATAGAGAAGTCACAAGGGTCAGTTTCATTAGTTTACTGGATTCAAACTGCAGGTTGTATCCCTAGGCCTGGGATCACCCAATATCTCATGTAATCAAATTAAAGGTTTTATAAATACTAATATAGCTGTCCCTCAGAGAAAGGTCTTCTATCTAGAGCATATCAAGAATTAAGAAAACATCAGCCCTCAAAATTCAAAGACCCAATTCACAAATAGGCATCTGAGATGAATATACACTTCTCAGATAAACAAATACAAATGGCAAATACATACATGAGAAAATGTTCAACATCATTACTCATTCAAGAAATTCAAATTAAAACAACACTGAGATTTCACCTTACCCCAGTAAGAATGGCTAGCATTAAGAAATCAACCAATAACAAATGCTGGCGAGGCTGTGAAAAATAGGAACTCTTCTGCACTGCTGGTGGGAATGCAGACTGGTGAAACCACAGTGGAAATCGGTTTAGAGATTCCTCAGCAAAGTATGTCTAGAGGTCCCATTCAACCCAGTTATCCCCCTTGTGGATATTTTCCCAGAATAGCTGAAAACATCATATCACAGCAATATATGTGCACCCATGTTTATAGCAGCCCAATTTATAATAACTAAATTGTGGAAGCAACACAGATGTCCATCCACTGAGGATTGGATAAAAAAAAATTGTGGCATTTTTATATAATAGCATATTACTCAGCTATAAAGAAAGATAAACTTGAGGCTTTTATGGGTAAATGGTCACAACTAGAGACCATACTCATAAGTGAAATAAATCAAATGTGCATGTTAAGCAACCTATTATATCACTAGTGTAAGAATCTGAAAGTGTGAAGAAAAATTAGGAGGTATGACAGACATTGTGAACAAAAGGAAACTGCTCAAAAGAAAAGAACAAGTGGGATGAGGGAAAAGAGAAAAGGAAGAAAGGGATAATTATGTATGTATGTATATGCAAGATAGCTAACATAGTTGTACTGCTGATTTCTGTCACTTTATTGAAAGGTACAGTTAATGATTAATTATTTGATCAATCTTGCATGTCTATATGTGTTTTCTTGAGCATACACTTTGAAGTTATCAATATGTAATACAACCATTGTTAATTCCCTGTCACCTTGCCTGTAATTCAGTTTTGATTGTACTGTTCTTGTGCTACTTTGTGTCTGTTTGTTAATGTTTTCGTTCTTTTACTTTTAAAATAAAATAAATGCATACATACATACATACATACATACGTACATACATACATAGTAATATAGGTATTTTAAGTGAGCCAGCATTCCATCCACTCCTGGGTCTACCTGGTAGCTGTGTTGTAGAGTGATACTTCAGTTCCAACTCAATTTGTTCCAAACTCATGTTCAAACACCAAAAAGTTCAAGAACTGAACATATTTTTCCCATAAGAAGTCATGGAAAGCCAAATACTTGATTCCGAGGCCCAAAAATTACACAAAGTTTGCAATAATTTCTTTCTTTAACTGCATCATGATTCTCAGTTTTCCTCTTAGCTTTACTGCTGGTATCACTACCTTTGTTTTGAGCCATGATTACAATAGCTTATGTAAATAAAATACAAAAAAACAATGGCACATGTCTGAACGCACTAACATAAGAACTGTATGTTGTCTGGGTGAAAGCGTCACCCCTCTGTGTCCATGGGAAGACCGGAAGCCAGACTCACTCCCAGCCCATTTTGATTTGACCATCAGATCAAGTGTTGAACAACACTATGAGTGCCAAGCAGATAGTTTTCAAACTTTGCTGTTTGAGTGGTGGAAAGTTCAAGCTTGGAGCTATTCGCAAATCAAGGTTTCACTATATTTATGACAGGCAGCTCATTCACTCCAGGTACCTGTAATTTTTAAGGCCAGTTCTCCCAAGGCCTTATTGATCAAGTTTGTTGTAGCAAGACTGAATCTTCAAATAAAGAAATGGCACCCTTACACACCTGTGACTCCCAGGGATCTACAGTCATACAAGTACAGTTGTCTACAGAGAGAATAAAGCTGAATTCTAGATGCACATGTGACTCAGAATGCATGTGTACTCAGTTCTGCATGCCCCTACAGTTCTGCATGCATGTACTCAGTTCTTATGACTGCATGGACATGTTTGTACTGTCTGCGTGGTGTCTGTTGGTGGTCTGTGTAAGACTGTTTCATGGCATCTACGTGTGCACTTCAGAGTCTGTGTGTCTCTGTGTCTCTGTGTGGTGGGACTGTGGACATGTGTGTGTTTAGCTATACAGATTTGCTAGTATAGAGATAAAGTGCTAAGAGAACAGACAGGAAAAAGTTACTGCCAATCAAGTTGCACAGGGAGGAAGACATAATGACCAAAATCTTGTCAATAGGTCCTTATCATGCTACCTTCTCTCATCTGCCCAGAGCTTGACAGAGATCAAAACCATTACAACTCTGATAAGACCCACCAACCCACTTTTCTGAATTGATCCTATTGAATGTTGTCTGCTTTGAAGCCCCTCACCTAATTAATAAGGCTCTGCTTACTTCAATATCTGAAACTCTTGCGTCTCAGTCACCTTCTCACTGAGACCCGTACCTTACACCCACACCTGCCACTGAAAGGCGGACAGGTTTACTTTGGCTCACCTCTCAGTCCATGGATGGTCAGCACCGAAGAAGAAAGAGTATGGCACACAGAAATGGTAGAGGAAAATGCTCACACCATGGCAACCAGGAAGCAGAGAGGAGCAGGACAGGGAGGTACAACCTTCCAGCTCATGGCCCGGTGACCAGGCCCTATCTCCTAAGAGCAAGTCCGCTGTAAGGTTTCCCTGCTCCAGTCCTCTTCTGAAAGCCCTGCCTATGAGCACATGAGGCTCTGAGGAACGTCTAGATAAAAACCACAGGACTTGGTTCATTAGCTAATTCCACAGCTCTGTATTCTCCCAGGTTGTTTTTTTGTTTTTATGTAGTTTTGAAGATTTTTATGGTGAATGGGACCATAATTCTTCAGAGAATGACCCACATTGTTAATTCCATATGGAAGAAAGCCTAGAAAGGTTAAACTACTTGCTCAAGTTCACAGGTCTATTCAACTGTAGAGTGACTGATGAAGGATTTGTTCTAATCACAGATTGTCTACATTCTAAATTATTTCACCTAAAACTGAGCGTTAACACAATCTACTCACTGGTACATCAAGGAGCCACTTTATTGCCACATAAAGAATCCTAATATTGTTTGACACCCTGATAAGTACCTTCAAGTGGTATCTTCAATAAATATAAGCAGCAACATAATTGTTTAATATTATATTTGCATAACACTAATAGCTAATTTTATTGAACAATCATGCAATCAAGTTCTTAACTCTTACACTTTCCAATTCATCTCGAACCACAATGCTCATGTTAGCAAGAGTTCTAGGATCTTCTTAATGCCTCTTCCTTTTTGATTCTGTCAAGTTATTTAAGAAGACTGAGAGCCAAAGGTTCAATATTGACTCCAAACCCACAGTTGATGAGGTGACCCCCAGCACCTCATCCTGAAACCCAACATTTCTCTCTGCTATGCTGTGAAATAGTGCCATTACTGAACCTTGCCCTGCACAGCCCATGATGGTCTTGTCACAAACGTACACTGATTACTGTGGAAACTTGAGACTCCACTATTATAGACTCTGTACTTGTCCTCAACCCAACCACCACATGAGGATGTGGGCCTTTTGGGACATAAAGTCAGAAGCACAACCAGCCCGGGGCTGGCACGGCCAGGAGCATGCAGCCCCAGGACACACACCCCCTAGGTGAAGCCAGCATTCAAATTCAAACCTCGTCTTCACTGACCATGAGTTCTTCCTTAGTATTGTTTACTAAATAACGAGGCAACTTTTGTAGACCTCTTCCTTAAATAAGTTCTGTAACACCCCACCTCAAGAGTGTCTCAATTCTAGTTTTTGCAGAGTTTCACTGGCCTTGATGAAAATTTGCTGATTTTATCTACAACAAACAGGAAAATACCATGAGCAACCCTCATTCTCAGAGATCTTTACCAGTTTATCCTCGTTCTTAATAATTATCATTTGTTAGCCTTATGATCAAAAACACATGCATAGAGTGAAAACTACAATACTCTGAAAAAGGAGACTGAAGAGGATTTCAATAAATGGAAAAACATACCATGCTCATGGTTAGGAAGAACTAACATTGTAAAAATGGCCATACTACCAAAACTGTTGTACAGATTCAATGCAATTCCCATCAAACTACCGTTAACATACCTCACAGATCTAGAGAAAATATGCCTCAAATTCA
>PVLD010033955.1:0-13144 GCA_004027595.1 Dinomys branickii | reverse complement strand
CTACTATCTTATCTATAATTTGGTATTTCCTTTAATGTTTTTGTGTTAACTAATGTGAAGATAACTATGTAATACAACATCCAGTTCTAATTCCCTACTATATTCTGTATAACTTTGTATTTTCTGTATTGTTTATGGCTTTTCTGGTTCATATGTCTCCATTCTTTTGTCTTTAAAATAAAATTTAAAAAAAAAATCCCTCAACTGGTATTGCCAATTTTTGTCCAAGGCATAGATAGGGCTGAGTGAGTATTTCTTTAAAACTAAGTTTACACCATTGAAATAGAATATTTTCTGCAAAGACAGAATAGTGAAAAAATCTGACACACACAGGGCTACTGACACTGGCGTTCCCCAGCCTGTGATAAATATGTGACATTGTTAGTGTCTGCCTGAGCCTGGCCTGTTCAATAGGATTTAGAAAAGATGGCTTAATAAATAACCCTTATGGTAAGATAGAGAGGAACAGGTGTGCAAAACTTTGAAACTATTTCTTTTTTGTGTGTCCCTTAATTAAAAATATAAATAAAGGACATTCAAAAGTCTCCTATTCCCTGTACTGATTATTTAGAAAACCTTCTTGGGCTTATTGCCAGCTTTTGTCCCTCTTAGGTTCTAGAAGCCAGATGCTACAGGAAATGAACTTTTTTTAAGACCAAAAAAAGTTTGTTGTCCTTAAACAGATGAAGTAATGTCCTGTTACACAAGTAGTGTGACTTCACAGCGCTTTCCTGTAGTTGAGACTTGACTTGCTAGAATTCTAAATGTCCAGTGAAATATTTAGGAGCCCAAGACCTCAGGTGTGACAGGTGCTGCGGATTGAGATAAGGACAAGTCTCAAATTCGCTTTCTGTTTGCTGTTTACTAAAGAGTGCTGCCCTGGGCCTCTCGGTAGGAGCAAGGGCAGGACAGGTGTCCAGGCCGCTGTGAAGTGGCATCAGCAGTTTTATGACTGAATGAAAGTGGTCGGTGATGGGGCTGGGGATATAGCTCAGTGGAATAAGCGCCTGCCTTGCAAGCGCGGGGTCCTGAGTTCGATCCCCAGTACCGCCAAAAAAAAAAAAAAAAGAAAAAAGAAAGTGGTCGGTGATGATCTCAGGTCATTTGGATGCAGGACAGGGTTTCTGCTGGGGATTTAATTGCTAGTTCGGAACATCTTCGCTGAGTCTCTGATCCTTCCCAGGGAGGAATTACCCCTGTACATCAGGCCAGAGGAAAGGCTTAATTAATTAGTATCTAAGACATAGCACCTTTACACCTGTCTTTAATAGTGTGATGGTTTCTGTGCAAGTCTATGTACACACATTACACACACACTGTGAGTACAGAATAATTACTTAATTGCAGCCATTCATACTTCTGTTTTCATATGGTGAAAACAAAATACTAACTTGCGCAGGGTTGTATGTGCTTTTCACTGGCAGAGCTGGCAACAAATACTTAGATTAGCTGAACGCTGGTTTCTCATTGCTGACTGAAAGCAGTGGGAAAGATTACGTACCTCAACGAGGAAAATTTGTGGCCTCTGCTTTGAAGTGTGTGGACATCTCTCTCAGTAGCCCTAACACTATGCAGATGTGGCTGATAAGAGAGCCGTGCTGAGGGTGAGAGTTAGAAGCTGTTGACTGAGTGGTTTCTCCCTGCCTGTGACTCACTGGGTAGATGTAATCAGGTCGCTTCAGAGCTTTGTGCTTCAGGTTGAAGGTGCCGCATCTGAAGAACTGGGCTACTGATCGTTGTAGGTTGTGCCAAGCTCCTCCCTGGCTCTTCCTTGGGACTTTTTTATCCTTCAAACCAGAGCTAAACTGTACCTTCAGAGACGCTTCATGTCACCTCCCTTTCTAAAATGGGCCTTTGTTTGCTGTCTCCCTCCCTCCCTCCCCTTCCCTGGCTTATCATCCACATCATATGCTCAGCAGACCCTCACAGCTTTACTTGTAAACATGTCAGAATCTTCCCTCCCCTGCACCTGCATCTCTGCTGGGTGGTCTAGGCCACATCATCTCTGACCCACATGATGGCCACATATGCCTGTCTGCTTTTCCCCTTTCACTTGGTTTAAAGGCAGCCAGAGCCATCGTGTCAAGCGTCCACTGGGTCCCATCTCATTTGGGGTAAAAGCCAGAATCCTGAGCCTCACTAACTTAGGCTAGCTATGGGGCTCCAATGATTTGATAACTCCCCTTGGTTTTTGTTTTTTATTTTTTTTAGACAGGGTCTTTCTGTGTAGTCCAGGCTGGCTTGAAACTCACTGCGCAGCACAGGCTGGGCTCAAGCTCCTGGCCATCCTCCTGCCTCAGCCTCCCCAGTGCTGGAATCACAGCATGCGCCGCCATGCCCGGCAGTAACCCCTCTTCCCACCATCCTCACTGGACACCTTAGCAGCACCTGTCAGGCTTCTTTCCAGGATCTTTGCACTTGTTTGGGCTTGTCCTGCAGTGCGGTTCCCTAGATAGGTCCACCATAGATCCCTTACTCATTTCATTGCCTGCATCCTGATTGTAGTGTCACCGTGGTCATGTTTGTAAGTTTCAGTCTCCTGCGGCCGGCGGTAGGTCTCCTATCCCTTTTCTTGCTCTTTGTTCTCTTCAGCGCCTCTTCAGCACAGGTTTAGTTGCGTAGCTGCTGTCTGACCTCCCTGCTTAGTCTGGGAATGTCAGCAAAACAGAGCCAACATCCACTTCATGCATTATTTTATAGCCAGAGCTTAGAGTACTGCCTACATTTGTCAATGAATTTCTGTAATATTTTACCTGTATATTGTAGCTTACTTTGTAAAGTGCTATCTTGCATATTACTTCATTTGATTTTTATAATCTTATATTGACAAAGCTGTCATCTCTAAACAAAAAAGTATAGGAAATTTTATTTTTATTTTATTTACTTTTTTTTGGCCTTTTTGAGACAGGGTCTCGCTATGCAGTTCAGGCTGGCCTTGAGCTCACTTTGTAGCCCAGGCTGGCCTCAAACTCGCAACGATCCTCCTGCCTCAGCCTCCTGAGTGCTGGGATAACAGGCCTGTGCCACCACGCCCAGCTGTATAGGGAATTTTAAAGTGACCACACTGAAGTGTTCTGGTAAATGGTAATCAAAACTGGACCTCAGGACTTCCTACTAAGAGAGTTCAGTGTATTCCCTGCTATATCAAAGGACCATAAATTTTGCTATGCAGGTAAGTGTTAAAGTTTGCTTGTGTTACAACTAGTGTCATTTTGTATTTTTATTAAATTTTCATTTATGGGATTGTGTCTAATCAAATCCTGTGTTATGTCCATATATACTTAAAAAGTATTGAAAAATTAGGTTTAAAGTAAAATATAGTTCTATACAAAATGTAAGTATGAATTAAAAAACCATATTGTTGCTTTGCTTTGCTGGTTTGTTCCTCTTGGGTAATGACATGGGAAGAAAATCACCTGGGGTAATTTCCTTACTATTGATGCATTTTTTCTTTTCTGGACTTAATTTTTGGTCCCTTTAGGAGTCCAAGACATGTGATAAAAAACTTTGCTTTGAACTGTGTAGTCACAACAGTTGGATTCATGGGAACTTTAGAACTTACAGGTTTACCTATATTCTGACTCAAGGGTCAGGATTTGATAACTCCATTCCATGAGCCAAATAATTAAGATTTTAGAAGTCACAATACTAAATATCATTCCTGAACGAATGACTGTATCTCCATAAATGACTGTATCTCCCACTTCTTATAAATAAAGGTATATAAAAATGTACTTTACCAGGGAGAGGGTCCCCAGTTGAACTGAATTTTACAGAGAACTCAGATGTTTCCTGGATCATTCTGCTTTCCATTGTGATCTGACTTACACAGTATGTGATGAAACTTGGTTCTTTTTTATCTTAAGGACTGGGTCATATGAAATGCTGAAGTGAGTTCAATTGCAGTGTTCTAAGGTTCATTTGTTGTGCTAGATCTCCAGCTTGCTGCTGAGCTTGGGAAGACATTACTGGATCGGAACACAGAATTGGAGGATTCTCTCCAGCAGATGTGCACGACCAACCAGGAGCAGCTGCAGGAAATCGAGGTGAGTGACCCGGCGGGAGACGCACTTTAAAGTGTGGCATGTTACTCTTGTACCAGTCGTGTGTTGCTGTAATAACAGGTTGGGATTAGGAGCAGCATCTAATTTTTAATGCAGACTTCTTTGAAAATAAGAATAATCATTGAGGTAGGGGGTTGATTTCTATTTTTTTCAGGCTTTCCTAATACTTAAGTGTGCTGTAATAGAAGAGATTTCTCTCTGAACCCTGATGAAGTGTACGTGAAGTAAATGGTGTTTGCCAGTATGTAAAGCAAAACAAAGCTATGGCTATTAATTTTGTTTTTCATTTAAAAATATATCATGCGATCCCAGGATGTAGCTCTGTGGCACAGTGCCTGCCTGGCAAGCTCAAGGTCTTGAGTTTGATTCCTGGTACCAGAAAAAAAAAAGAATTGTACAATACTTAAGGCACAAAGAAAAGTAGAACAGTATAATGGAGACTCATATACCTGCCCCCAGCTCATGCAGGAGAAGTACCTGCACCACTGAAAATCCCTGTCCACCCTCCTGGTCTTCTCCCAGCCCCCCTGACCACCACACACTGATCTGAGTTTGGGTTTAGGTAAAAAAGTAGTAAGGTCATAATACCTTATCTCATGTGTTTAAATTCCTTGTGCCATTCAAGGAATTAATCATAAAGAACATGTTCCTTTCTTCTTGCTGAGGTCTTGATTTATTTGCATTTTTGATGTTTTTTTCTTTAAATATGACTTTTTGCCTAGTTTGAAAAACTAAAATGAGGGCACCCCATTCGGGACCCCCCTGCCCCTCGGGAGCTGGTCCTGTCCCCACTTCTGTTCACCAATTCCTTTTCCCCTTAAATTTTCCCATTTTTGAAAACAAAAGAAAAACTGAAGTGAAAGATGCTAGTCTAGGGCTTTAAGATGGAAGGTGCTTGAATATCTATTAAAGGCCTTAATATTGGCTTTAAAAAAAAATTGTGAATGATTCTGGGCTATGTGAAAAGAAATATGAAGTGTGTAAAGTGTTGCGTTCTTTATCATTCAGTTTATTTTAAAAAGCTAAGTGACCCAGTCACTTTATATTTTCTATATTAATTTTATAGAATGTCTTATTTTTTTTTTTTTTTTTTTTTGCGGTACTGGGGATCGAACTCAGGACCCTGCGCTTGCTAGGCAAGCACTTACTCCACTGAGCTATATCCCCAGCCCAGAATGTCTTAAAATTAGTAAATTTCTATTTTAAAAAAATAAGTCAAAGTGAAATGGGAAGTGCCATTTCAAGTAGCCTAGTTACATGTATATAGGCCACTTGACAGTAGAGATAATTATGGCTGTTACCCGGACAGTGTCCCATGGGAACACCTGTCTCTGTACCCCAGACTTCTCCCAACCCCTTAAAAGGTTTATACCTAAATTACAACTCCTCGCCTTTACATTAGTACAGCAGACACAGTGCTCTCGTGTCTGTATGTGGAGAAATGTGAGAGACCCTGAACAGTGAAACAGCTTAGTGTGCCAGCGCTTGCTAGTCCTGACTGCTTACTGAACCAGGTGCTAGGAATTCAAGGAAGCAGAATTATGTACATAGCCATTGCCTTCAAAGCAGGTACTTTGTACACTTTCAGCTTTAGAATACAAGTAAACCTTTATCATTAGAACTAAGGCAAATTGATAACCTCAAAACTATGTTAATTTTATGCATTAGCTAAAGTCAAGTTGTATAGCAGTAAACCCCCTTCACGGAGACAATGAATATAGCCAGTGACATGATTGAAGTATATTTTTATAATTCTAGGAAGACATAGCTTGTAAGAGTATTGAGATTTCCAGATATTGTTTTCAGCATATTTTACATTCAAAGAGCTTGAAAGCCTAGTGTGGCTGCCTGTAATTCCAATACTCTGGGGTACTGAGGCTAAAAGATTGAAAGCCTGAACGGCTTAGAGAATTAGCAGGGTCCTGTCTCAAAAATTTAAAAAAGGCTGGCGATGTAGCTCAGTGATAGCCCTGGGCTTCGTTCCCTAGCACCCCGAAACACATACACAATCATAGACCATCCTACACCCTAGATTAAATTTAATGACTTGTGGAACTTGCTTTTTAGAATTATTAAACTAGCCAAGTGTTACGATGTAATCAAGGAACTCTTTTCCTCCTTTGTTTCTCAGCTTTTGTATTTTCAGATCATTGAATGAGTTTATAAATGTATAGATTCATACACCATGCAGTACATTTATTTGTATTTGGGTATTTGGATTAAAAATAATCCCAGTGCATCGATGTTTCCTTGAAAGCATCTGTAAAATGTTCTTGTTAGTTATTTTAGCACATCTTCCCCATATACATGGAAGTAATGGAGATATTTATATAATTAGGGGAGTCATGCCTATTGGTTAGTGTAGGAATTTATAAACACAATTGCTTTATCTCTACCTTTTCTGTGTATCAAAGATGAGACAGGTCCAGTGGTTCACATTCTGAAAGACTTGGGAAAGATCTCTGGGATTGTGTAAATCTAGCATTTTCTGTCATCTATAAGCTGTTGCAAAGCAATTCAGATCTTAATGATTAAATATAAAATTAAACACCTGTGTAAGCCCATTCAAATAAATTTAGTCTGGAATACTTTCAGAAACATTTTCATGGTCTCTTGTTTATATAGAGAATGTGATCCACGAGTACATAGGTCCAAACATTGCAGAATCCTATATTTTACTCTTTATGTAGAGCTGGGGTTTTTGGTTTTTGTTTTCACTTAGAACTATCACTATCTGAGCGTTCCTCGTGGCCATTACAGTCGGGTGTTTTCTTTTTGTAACTGCTTCCTAAAGCTACATAGGAATGGCACAGAGTAGGGAGAGGAGAGGGGAGCACTAGCCACGCCCGGTTACCAGCCAGGAGACTCCCGCAGGTTAGCTTTACTGCCTGCTTCCTCACATCTTCTCCTGGGCAGACTTACAAAGTACGGTGTAGACTTCCGAGTCCCTCCAATAATCTTAAGCAAAGGATGTTCTTGTCAGAGGAACTAGGCAGCCTAACGGCCCAGTTAGCTGACCTTGGCCCGACGTGCCTCTTACTGTTGCAACCTCAGTAGGGGCCCCGAGGGCTCCCCGTGAGACTCTGTAAGGGCTCCTTTCTTAATTTAAACTTGTTATCCTTTTCTCTTTGTTTGAAACTTTTTATTATGGTATACAGATGGAATAGAACACAAACCTAAGGGTATATAGTTCCATGAATTTTTGTAAAAGTAAACGTATGCACGCAGCCAGCACCCAGTGTCAGTCCATGCGGTCACCACCTCCAACCAGCGTCTAGTGCTGGCACCCTAAATTTTGTTAACGTGTCCTCGAGCTTATTTATGTAAGCAGGATCACTTGTACAAGTTTTATACTAACATTTTATTTTTATGTTATTTTGTCTTATTTAATTTTATTTCTGCCAGGGACTGAACTCAGGCCTGTGCATGCCATCACTGAGCTGTAGCCCCAGCCCCTTGTCTAACTTTTTAGAACGTTTATTGGCAGTTTTCATCATTAGGAAAGTAATGTCATCATTTTTTTAAAATTAGAACAGTAATTTAGTTGAAAATCAAAGCCAGTTCTTATTCTACCACCTGGAGAAATTTAAAATGAGAGATTTTTTAAAAATGGTCTAAGGAAAACAAGTTTCAAGAACAGACTAGTCAGAGCGGATGAAGAATAACACAGAACTGGTGAAAACACTAGGCTACAATTCCCTGAACTCAGACCTATAGGAATAGACAACCAGGAAACCGCCGGAGGCTATTCTGTAACGCTACCACAAGCGTTCTTTCAAGGGCTCTTAGTGGGTTTGAAACAATCCTCATAAAAATTGATCTTTTTTTTTTTTTTTTTTTTTTGTACCAGCAATTGAACTCAGGACCTTGCACTAGCCGGGCAGGTGCTTTACACTGAGCTATATCCCCAGCCCTGATCAATGTTTTTGGTAGACACTGTTTTTCATCTTAAGAAAAATGATTAAGCTACTGACAGTAATGGTTCCACTGGCTTCACAGAAGAATTCATTGCTAATTCTAATTTTTTTTGAGTCCAGAGCAAGCTTTAGATGGCCGTGAGACATGACACTGTCTTTCCTCAATCGGTTAAGCACCTGCAACCTTACGTTTTTGCTGCTTTGTGGCTTGGACCCAGGTACTGTCCCCAGGAACTGTGCCTGCCTCTCAAAGTAGTTTAACCTGGGCTGGGGATATAGCTCAGTGTAATAAGTGCCTGCCTGGCAAGCACAAGGTCCTGAGTTCAATCCCCAGTACCGCAAAAAAAAAAAAAAAAACAAAAAAACTTCAAAGTAGTTTAATCTGCAGCGCATCCTGATTTGCAAGACTTCATACCTTCCTTGGAATTCAGAGCATTTTCTTCTTCTTTTACTACTGGTATCAATATTTGTTCCCGTGTGTCTGTGTGTGTGCGTTTCCCCCACTTGTGAGGTGCTGGGAATTACAGGACCTCACTATGCCTGGCTAGCCTTCTACACTCCCAGCTCTTACTTCTTGGTGTGTTTTGTTCTAACCCCCGCCACACTCTTTCTCACTGCTGTGCTGAGGGCCGTTGATGTGCTTGCGGTCTTTTCCTCGCAGTTGGTAATGTTGAAATAAGTATCTTAACAGACAGTAAACCATTTACAGAGCTCTTCCAATGATTCCTAAACTGTGACTTTCTGCCAAGGAATATATTAAATGAGCTAAGAAGCTCTGGCTGACGTGTTAGGAGATTCAAGTGTAAGCCTTAAATTTTGCTGGCAGGTAACTCGAGAACTATTCAAGCAGGTAAATTGCCTCTCAGATCCTGTTGCTCCAGTGAGGGATGATGATCAGAACTATTTTAAGGGGATGAAATTAAGGAAGTGATATAGTTTGGACAGTATATACTGTTGCATTGTATTTCCCCATGTTCTCAAAATTTTTATAATAAAAGAATCTTAATTCTGAGAAAATAAACCCTCTTGAGTTACTGTAGAGATCTTAAAAATAAGCAAAGCTTTTAGTAGTTGGATCATAGAAGGCTTCTTTTTCATAGTTCTACTTTCCTACTCCCCAGATTTTCTATTGAAGGAAATGTATTGCTTTAATCAGGGGAAAGAGGGTTTTTGAAAGGTAATAGTAAACGTCTTCACTAGTATGAAAGGTCTTTTTGATTCCAGATTCAGAGATTCACACCTTCCTCATGCTTTCAGTGTGGGTTGTGTGTGTCTGTCCCTGTGCTCATGGCTATAGCCCTGCAGCTGCAGGTAGGTGGTCAGTGACCTCCGGTGTCACTTGCCCGCTGGCTCCCTCGGGTCGATGGGCAGCCTATTCACAGCCTCTGGGAACAGCCGGAATCTTGTACTTGGTTAGATGACTTTCTGTGCAAAGTTCTAGACAGCAAGACAACCCACGTCGCTTAAACCTTGAGGCTGCCATTGTGATGAACGCTTCACCTACGTTTCTGCCGTCCTTTGTTACCCTCCCTGCACTGCTTTGTGTGAGCAGACGCCCCCCTGTGGAAATGACAGTCAGATGCAGTCGCGTCTGTATCAGAGATTCTTGGTGAGGAAATGCGAACATGATAAACATTTCCACGCTTGGAGGTGAGGGCAGGACACCACTATCCCACTTCCTGCTGCATCGGAAAACGGGTAAGTACTGGTTCAGAGGCCAGGCCTCAACGCCTGCCTGCAGGAGTGTGGTGTTTGCTCTGTATCAGTACTTGCTTAGAGACTGGACTTTCAAGTTACTGATCAAATTAGATAGGCTCCTGAACAGGTAAGCTATAGCTGAATTGGGAGAGGTGAAGGGCTTTTCTGATTAATTTTGATTTAATAAGATTAAACTCCAGCCACGTGAAAATAAGCTCCTTGCCATTCTCTAGATTATCCTCAAGACCACGTCTTCTTAAGACCCAAATAAGACATTCTAGACTGTTTCATTGTGTTTTTGTACACCAAACAAGGTTGTTATACATCAAACACGTCTTTACATGTCAGACAAACTAATTATAGTTTTTAAAATGGTCTCTTGGTACATACAGGCATATTGACATATTTGCTGTTTATTGGCTACAATCTTAATTTGACATTATATCTTTAAAAAGAGGCAACAACTTGTGATCCATATAGTAATGGCAGGATGATACATGCCCCTCTTCAGATCGCTGAGGAGCGTAATGGGGAAGGGAGGCAAGAGTTACTTGCTGGTAGGCTTGTTTCCCTAGAGGACTGTAACCAAAGCCCATCTCAAAATCTTACAGTTCATCTCTCTTTCCATTTCACAATTTGAGTTGTGTCTAGGTTGAGACCAGCCTGTGCTATAAGAGGATTGCCATGAATTCCAGGCCAGCCTGGGCTACATAGTGAGATCCTGCCTCCAAAAAAATGAAAATAAAAAAAACCCATACTTTAGGCTTCCTTCTTTCTATTAAACGTGAGTTTTCTTGTTATTGTTATTATGGTTGTATTGTTACGGTTTGGTTTGGTTTAAGACGCAGTCTGGCTGTGCAGTTCAGGCTTGTCTTAAACTCACTGTGTAGCACAGGCTAGCCTTGAGCTCACAGGTATTATGAATAAAAGTCTAGAAATTGCCATCCTGCCAAAGTTATTTTAGTTGTTACTATGTGTAAGGACTGGGTTAGATATACAAGAACCTTCGTGTTTTTGGAAAGAGGGTGACATAGCCGGATAGGTGATGCACACATGTAATCCCAACGCGCTAGGAGATGGGCCAAGAAAGGTCGAAAGGGCAGTGTCTGAGCAACTCAGCGAGACCCTGTCTCAAAAATAGGGGCAGTGAGAAAAACAACCAAATACTTTAGCTGATTATTTTGTATAGAGAGAAATCTTAAGGAACTTGGAGAAGAATGCTGCTTTGGACCTGGCGGTCTGCAAAGGCTTTTGAAGCACTTTGTGTGAAATGAGACTTAATAGGTAATTGAAATTCTGAACCTTTTGTGCCCTGGGTCTTGGTTGTCTGGTGAGGTCTCTGATGATCTCCTTAAAAGTATTCTGAATGACAAAGGAAATCTGTTATATTGGATTGTCAGTAATGCTTCAGACCCTTTTTTTTTTTCCTCTTTCTGGTTGTGTCCAGAGGAATATGAACCTTCTATTTGGAATGCACGACTGTCCTGGTATCTCCAGGAAGAGTGTAGTAGGGAAGAGAGTCACGGTGCCCTAACCCAGCAGCACTAAGACTGATTACTCTTCTTCATTCTTGGATATTTAAAAGAAAGTAGTCATAGCAGGACCAGAATAATCTGGTAAATTTAATAACAGCCGTCTTTGAGCTGGAGATACAGCTCAGCAGTACAAGCGCCTGCCTAGCAAGCACAAGGTCCCAAGTTAGATTCCTGGTATCAAAAAGAAAAAATGATAGCAGTCTTGGTGGCGTACTAAACTAAAATATCTCCGGTTATAGCTATATGTTTTACTGCTTTTTGTTCAGAATGCCTCGCTCAGGAGGGAGAAAAAATTTTGTTTCCAAGTGAAAAATCATCCAGGTGTGGTGGCTCATGCCTGCAATCCCAGCATTTGAGAAGCTGAGGCAGGAGGATTGCCATGACTTCCAGGCCAGCCTGGGCTACATAGTGAGATCCTTCCTCCAAAAAAATGAAAACAAAAAGCCCCATACTTCAGGCTTCCTTCTTTCTATTAAACATGAGTTTTCTTGTTATTGTTATTGTGATTATATTGTTACAGTTTGGTTAGGTTTACTTAGGTTTGGTTTGGTTTGGTTTGGTTTAAAACCCAGTCTGGCTATGCAGTTCAGGCTTGTCTTGAACTCACTGTGTAGCATAGGCTGGCCCCGAGCACACAGTGATCCTCCTGCCTCAGCCTCCCTGGTGCTAGGATTTCAAGTGTGTGTCACCATGCCTGGCTCTTGCTTTAAATTTTAGTGGTGTTTTCCAAGGCTTTTCCCTTGAGCGATTATCGTTATCTCCCTTTCAGTTTTGCTCTTAAGTATTAATGTTACGCATATTTTGTACTCTGTAAGGTTAGACCTGCCTCATGCTGCCCAGGAATAGTGATAAACACTAAGGGAGTGAGAATGTAAGGGTGGCTCACATTCGTGTCCTTCTGAGACGAGGAGTTGTGTTGGAATTTAACGCTCTTTTCATAAAATAAACCCATAATGCAAATTACACACTTGGTCTCTGTCCTTGGTTTCTGGCATAGAGCGCCTAACACCTGTGGAATTTTCTGAGTGATAACATGGGGCTGAGGAGGGAGGTGGGGGATGAAGACTGAGTTCAGTCACCAGGGGCCAATGATTGCAGTGATCATGCTGTTACAGTAAAGTTTTCTGCTAAAGCCCTGGAGACGACCAGCTTCTCAGCGAGTGCATTAACACACTGGAAATGGGCGGAGCTCTGCACCAGAAGCTGCACCCGGCCTCGCCCCCGTGATGGTTGATTTGGGTGTTAGCTTGTGTCAGGGTGTCCCCCCAAAGTCTCACTTCTCCCCACCCCTTGCAGCTGGGCAATGGGTCTCTGAAGCTGAAGCTACGAATGCCGAAACGAGGGCGTGGGCCAGGGGTGTGCTTGGAGCAGCAACCTCCTCCCTCTCTATCTCGTCTCCCTCCAACTGCGCCATGTCAGATCTGCGATCCCCTCCTCCAGAGGAGGTTCTGCTTAGACTTTCTGAGGGTTCCACTTCCTATCTCAGATCCCTCCCGAGTTCAGGATATCCACCTCCCTCCTCTCTGTCCTTCACATGTTGCTATATTGCCATGTCTGAGTGGCATTCCTCCGGGAGGTTCTCTCTCCGCTGCCCACCCGGTCACCATGGGTTCATATAACGTTCATATATGCAAGCAGTATGGAGACGCTCTTGTTGCTGGCATCAGTAGTCTGGGGTGAGTCTTAAAGCCTGTGGACTCGTCCCATTGCTGTCAGGAACAGGTGGTGATTGGTGGGGAACGGTAATGCTGGAGCCACATGGTCTGGACCCGCCCCCACCCATAGCACGACGACGGGGTGGAGCCGGGCGGTCCGCTGTGAGCATATGTGCTTTCCCACCTCCAACCATGGCAGTTTGTATACACCCCTGTATGTTATAGTATAGTCTGAGGCAGCTATATCTCTTCCCAAGGTGAGAGTCCAAGGATAT
>PVLD010033954.1:0-13144 GCA_004027595.1 Dinomys branickii | reverse complement strand
GTTCAGCAGGCAAAGGTCTGCTGCAGAGGCTGCTCCAATGGTTACTTCTCTTTGGGAGAATGTCCCTTAAGCTGTCTGCTGAGATTTCCGCTTCTACTCCCTACCCCAAGACCTGGCCGGGGCAAATAAACAGCTCGCCACCCCAGGATTCTTGCAGATAGGCCACTCAGGTTTTCCTCCCTGGGTGGAGCTCCTTCCCGCCTCACAAAACCCGTTGGGGCACCTAAGTAGGTCTTCCCACCCGGGAGATCCCGCAGTCCTTGAAGCTGCTTTGATGTCTCTTGCTGGGCTGAGCTTCTTCCCGATTCATGAAAAAGCGGTTAGAGCGCGCACTTAACTCACCCTGTGATCGTGCAGACAGGAGTGCCGTTCAGATGCTTTTCCCTGGATGGAGATTTTCCCCGACTCAGAAATCCCGCTGGCCGGTCGCTGTTGCTCCAGTTCGCGCAGTGCTGGCTGTGGGGTGGGGTTCTGAGCGGGATCCCGGAGCGCTGCCCGGTTTGGTGCAGTTTGTCCCAGTAGCGCGTTCTCTGTCGGGTTCAGGAGCTGAAGCCGTTCTTCCCTCCACACTCGCTCTCTCGGCTGGTCGTCTTCTTCCCGGAAGTCCTTATTTCTGTCTTCATATTGTTATATTTCGTTGCTTGGGTGGTAATCCTCTGGGAGGTTCTCTCTCTGCTGCCTACCCGGTCGCCATCTTCCCGGAAGTCTCCACACTCTTATTCAATATATTTCTGGAAACATTTGCCAGAGAAATTAAACAAGAGAAAGTAATAAAAGGAATAGAGGTAAGAAAGGAAGAAGTGAAATTATCATTATTTTCAGATGACTTGATATTCTACACAAAAGACTCCAAAACGCCACCAAAAGACTTCCAGATTTAATAACCAAATTCAGTATGGTAGATGAATACAGAGTCAACAGTCAAAAATCAATAGCCTTCCTGTACACGGGTGACAAATTCACTGAGAGAAAAATTAGGGAAACAACACGTTTCACAAGCGCATCCAAAAAGTGAAATATCTAGAAGTCAACCTAATAACAGAAGTAAAAGACTCTTACATTGAAAACTACAGTATTCCGAAAAAAGCAGAGTGAAAAGGATATCAGAAAATGGAAAGATATCCCTTGTTCTTGGGTAGGAAGGATCAATATAGTGAAAATGGCTATACTTCCAAAATTGTTCTACATATTTAATGCATTCCCAGTCAAAATACTAATAAGACACCTCACAGAACTAGAGAAAAGAATTCTAAAATTCATTTGGAATCAGGTGAGATCTAAAATAGCAAAAGCCAGTCTGGGCAACAAACGCAAGGCAGGGGAATCCCTATCTTTGGCTTGAAATTGTATTACAAAGCTACTGTGTTAAAAGCAGCATGATACTGGCAAAAAAGAACCAAGGATTAATGAACAGATTATAAGATGCAGAAACAACTCCAACCATACTCAGCCATCTTCGACAAAGGAATCAAACACCTTCACTGGAATAAAGACAGCCTCTTTAGTAGCTGGTGCTGGAAAAACTGACTTTCTACATGCTGAAGACAAAAGCTAGATTCTTATCCCTTGCCATGTGCTAAACTAAAATCCAAATGGATCAAAATCTAAATATTAAAACAGAGACACCAAGTCTGTTGGATGATACAATAGGTAGAACTCTTGAAGACACTGGTATAGGCAAACACTTTGTGAAAAATGTCCTAATAGCACAGGGAATATCATAAAGAATCAACAACTGGGATTTCAACTTATTAAAGAATTTTACACAGCAGAAGAAATCAACAGAGTGAAAAGAGAATCCACTGAGTGGGAAAAATTTTTGCCAGCTGTTCCTTCCTCAGATCTAGGATTAACATCTAGAATACATAAAGAACTAAAATATCCAGTCCCCCAATTTAATAACCCAATCCAAAAATGGGATTTCTCACATGAAGTAGTACTGATAGCAAATAAACATATGAAACAAGGTTCAACATCACTGGTCATTCAAGAGGTGCAAACTGAGACAACACAGATTCTATCCCACTCCAGAAACAATGGCCATTATCAAGAGATCAACCAGTAAAAAGTGATCATGGGGAAAAAGGAACCCTTCCCCACTGTTGCTGGGAATGTAGACTAGTGCAGTCACAGTTGGTGCAAAGATTCCTCAGAAAACTAAAATTAGAGGTTCTGTTTGACCCAGCTGTTTCCCTTCTCTGAATCCTCCTGTAGGAATTAAAAGAATCATACTACAGTGATATATGTATGTCCATGTTCATAGCAGCACTATTTGTAATAGCTAAATCTTGTATATAGTGCAAATGCAGATCAACTGATAAATGGATAAATAAGAGGGTTTTTTAAATGCAATGGAGTACTACTCAGCCATAAAGAAGTGTAAGTTTGAAAGATGTCTGGGCACATGCACCTTGAGACCATACTCTGAAGTGAAATAGGTTGGACACACATGTTTAAATACATTGTTTCTCTGGGATGAGAAACAAAAAGTATAAATTAGGGCCAAAATGTATAATAGATATTAGGATAGAAATGAGACGGGGAGTGGGGGAAGGGAGGGCAAAGGAAAGAAAGGACAAGAAACAAAGAAATGGTAGGAAAAAATGGAAACAAAGGTTTTGTGAACGAGGAGGGGAAGAAGGGTTGAAAGGAGTGGAGGGGAATGGGGATAAAAGGAGAAGCAAATTAAATCATGTAGAAGTATAAATTCCTTATGATAAATGTGATCATTATGTATATCTAAAATGCTCTACCATTGAGCTATGCCCCAGCTCTCTCCATGAATTTTGACAATAGCATGCAAATTCAGAATTTCACAATTCACAGTTTAGAGTTTAATAAAATAATACACTGCATTTGACAGAAAGAAAAGAGATACAACTGGAAGTTTAGATAACCGAATTTTCTTTTCTCCAGAAGGAGAAAACACAGATTCTTTGTGGAAGTATGGTCTCCTATCCACGCTCCAGCACCAGCTCCCTCACCAGGGCTTAGCTGAACTTAACAGAAAGTTTACTGTCTGTATTTGGTGATTATAAAAGACAAAAACAAAAAAGACCAGTTCTGGCATAGTGGAAAAATTCTGATTTTGAGGCATGATGTTTTTATGTTCAGTCCTTGGCCCTGGCCTTAATTTCTTACAGTGTGATTTTTGACCAAAGTACTTCTTTTTTGTGGTCAATTTTCTTTTCTATAGCAAAAGCCCTAATTTATACCTTCAAAGGGTACATTTTTAGGCTCTTCAAGGACAAGTATGTCTCTGTCACATTGAGGAGAGCAATTTCTGTATACAACTAAACAGCTATTCACACCTGATGGAATTAGTCTCTGGGGATTAATGACCAAAACATTTTATAACTCAGTTCCTGAATTTAGCCAAGCTGTGGAACTTCCAGAAACAGAGAGATTTAGGTTAATCTCAGAATGAGTAAATAAGAATTTCCACAGGCAAGATCCAAGACTCTTTAAAAAGCTCCCCAAGGTGATTTTGATTGGCCAGGACTAGAGAAATTAGTTGTTGTCAGACTTTGAAATTCTTGTGCGCTATCCAAGAATACTGTTAAAATGAAGATTCAAATCCAGCAGACCTAGGAAGGGCTAAGGCTCTACTCTTCTAAGTTGTTCTCCCTTAGGGGATGGGGATTTCATTGGCTTGAGAGACACAGTTTAGGGAAAGGGATGCCAGCTGAGGTAGCTGGTAAGACATTGCTTCTGGGTGTGCATCTGTGTGGGTGCTTTTAGAAGAGATTATCATTTGAATCAATGGACTAAGCAAAGAAGTTCACCTTTGCCAGTGTGGACAACACCATTCAAGCTGCTGAAGACACAAATAGAACAAAACAGCAGAGGAAGGGTGAATTCACTTTCTCATTTTCTTTTGCCCTCAGATATCAGAACTTCAGAGTGTAGAGCCCCAACCTCAGAATAGAGTGTTACACCATTGGACATGACCAATTTCCACAACAGATGTTCTCTGTGTACCTGGAGAAGCCCAAATAATACAAAGCTATTAGAACAACTCATTGGTCATTTGGGAAACATGAAGCTGTATATAGAGAACACAGTGTAAGTGGAGTAAAATTATTAAAAAATAGCAACATAATAAATGGAACTGTACAAATCCTGGAAGAAAGTATGAACACTTTTCCAAGCCACATATAGGGGTGAACTTCCTAATAATCACCCCCCCAATTAAGAAGTAATTATAAAGATAAATGTAATCATACTAAATCAAAAACATACTTCTGCATAGAAGAAGCTACAAAAACAAATAGATATTAGGTAAAACTTGTGCTGCAGCTTTTATGATAGAGAAATAACCCTAATATATAACAGTATCCTAGATAATAAGAAAAAAGCAACTCGACAAAAAAGGACAAAAATACAGATTTTTTTGAAAAAGAACAACACTGATCCAGATCAAATGATGAATATGAAAAAGTGCCCAATTTGCTCATAATAAGAGAAACACAAATTTAAACCACATCAAGCCACTCTTTCTCACCATCAATTTCTAGCATATTCTGTTTGTGTGGCTCTGGACAGACAAGTGCTCTTATACCTGGCTAGTGAGAATGTGCAACAGCACAACTTTCATAGAGGAGAATTTGATGCTTTTAGTATAACTCCTGTTAAAGTTTCACTTTGGTTTAGTAACTTCAATTTTGGAGATCAATCACAAACACAAATTTACAAAAAATATAAAGTGACCAATGCACTAGATTATTCATTATGGCAGTATTGTAGTAGTGACAGATTCAAAATAACTCACATGTTTATCAAACTGATTGAATAAATATGTACAATCATACAATGGAGTGCATGCAGCTGTGAAAAGGAGCAAACATAATGGAAGGGTCACTATACATTAAAGTACAGTCATTTCCAGGATACATTATTAAGTGAAGAGACCAAGGAACAGGAAATTGTATATAGAATACTAGCTTTTGTGTAAGACGAGCATACAGAGAAAATATATACTGAGAGAAACTGAAGGGCTCTAGCTGCTCAGGAGGTAATGCCCTTCAGACTGCCAACGTTCCAGGCAAAAGGCTGGAGAAGTTTTTGCGGCTGTATAAAGTCCTTGTCAGGCTCAGTGGGGTTTGTTAACCAGATGTCCACGTGAGAAGCACTTCTTCCAAATGAGGTGTCCTGACCTCCATCTACAAGTGATGATTTCTCTTTCAATCGTCTTTATTTCAGACACTTCTCATTTCATGGAATGCTTGTCTATCCATCTTGACCACTTTTTCTTACTTCTTTTTAGTTTTGAAGCACTTTGAAGCTCAAGCAAGTAAGGATTCCTTGAAGTGTTTATTTAGATTGAGACAGTATTTTCAGTTGGCTTGCTTCTCTTTGCTTCATGAAAATAGAAAGTTGTGCATAATTTCCTTCTGTTTAACAATGAGAAATTATGTAGAAAGAAGAAGAAAAATTAAAGGGGGAAAAGCAAATAGTCCTTATTTCATTTCAAATTAAAATATATGCTCACTCAGCCACCTTATCTTTGACAAAGGGGCCAAACACATTTGCTGGGAGAAAGATGGCCTCTTTAATAAATGATGCTGTGAAAACTGGCTTTCCACATGCTGAAGACTAAATAGATCATTCTTGCTGTGATTTAAACTAAAATAAAAATGGATCAATGATCTAAATATTAAAACAAATAAGAAATCTGCTGAAAGGGAGAATAGGTAGACCTCTTGAAGACATGGGTTTAGGCAAAGACTTCGTGAACAAAACCCCAATTGCATGGGAAATACTGTGAAGAGTCAACCACTGGGATCTCATAAAAAGAAATCACCAACAGAGTGAAGGGAAAACCCACAGAGTGGGAAAATTTTTTACCAGCTATTCCTCAGACAAAGGGCTAATATCTAGAATACCTGAAGAATTTAAAAATATCAGATCCCCCACCTCAAATTTAAAGACCCAATCCAATAATGGGCATCTGAAATGAATACTACTTCTCTGATGAAGAAGTACAAATGACAAATAAATCTATGAAAAATGAAATCTGTTCTAAAACAAAGAACAGATGGGATGAAGAAAAGTAGAAAAGAAAAAGACAAAAATGTATGTATGTATATATGAATATGCATATATGCAGGAGGGCTAACATGGTTCTACTATTGTATTATATCACTTAATGCTAAGCAATAATCGATGACGGGTTGTTTGATTAATCTTGTATGTCTGTATGTGTTATCCTGAACACACACTTCGAAGATATCAATATGTAAAGCAGCTACTATTGGTGTTTTTTTTTTTTTTTTGTTGTTGTTGCTGTTGTTGATGTTTGCCTGTTTTGTTTTTTTGTCTTTGGATTTTTGGTTTTTGTGCTTTTTCTGTTGTTGAGAGGATTAATTGTCTGACTAAATTTGCATGTCTGTACATGGGTTTATATATTTACACTTCGAAGATATCAATGGATAAAGCAATAACCACTGTTGAGATCATATCACCTTGTCTATAGATTAGTTGTGATTGTACTACTTTTTATGCTAATTGGTGTCTGTTTGTCAATATGTTTTTGTACTTGTATTTTTTTAAAATAAAAAAAAAAGAAAAATGTTCAATCTCTTTTAAGAGATACAAATTAAAATAATGCTAAGATTCCATGTTACTCCAGAAAGAATGAATCTTATCAAAAAATCAACAAATAACAAATGCTGGTGAGGCTGTGGGAAAAAAGGAGTACTTTTCCATTGTTGGTGAGAATGCAGACTGGTACAACCACCATGGAAATCAATGTAGAGAATCTTCAAAAAAATAAAACTAGAGGTTCCATTTGACCCAGCTATTCTGGTTCTGAGCATCTTTCTGTAAGAATTAAAAGCTTGATACCACAGGAATATATGCACACCCATGTGTATAGCAGCACAATTTGTAATAGCTAAATCTTGGAAACAACCCAAATGCCATAAATCAATGAATGGATAAAAAGATGTGGTTTTTTTAATACAGTGCCACTCAGCCATACAGAATGACAAACTTGAGACATATCTAGGTAATGCACCTTGAGACCATGCTATTAAGTGAAATAAATTGTACACACATCTGTAAATATCATATAGTCTCTCTGGTGTGAGAAATTGAAAGTGTAAATAAGAACAAAATATACAGTAGATATTATGAAATAGGAAGAAATTGTTCAAAAGGAACGGGGAACTAGGGAGGAGGGAGGGGAAAGGGAAGGAAGGGAAAGGATGAAGAAAGAGCATAAAACAGAAACAAAGCTTTGAAAATAAGGAATGGAAGAGGGATTAAGGGGAGGGGAGAGGGATGGGAAAAGAATAGTAGAATTAAGATATACCATATATAGGTACAAATTCCCTATAGTGAATGTGATCATTACATATATCTAAATTTTACCAATAAACTTAATAAAAATGAATATATAAATGATATTCTAACACACACACACACACACACACACACACACATATATATATATATAGTATTAAATATATGTGGGTGCATCCCTAGCTATTAAATCCTCAGTGCTCCATTTAAAGTGAGTTTATGCATTCAATGTCATATGGCTAGACAAAATTATAAGAAGAAGAGAGTCCCTTAATTTGTTGTATGTAACATTATACATGCTATGGTTGATACATTGTGTCAACTTGAGGAGTCTGGAGGCTTGGCTAAGTGATGCAGCAGTCTACCTCCTGGGGTGAAAAGGACATGCCCTTACTGCTCTGTAATGTTGTTCATTGTCAGTTTTAAAAGTTTAAAAACTTAACTCAGTGACTGCTCAGGGGGCCAGAGTCCTTACTTTGTATTCTTCGTGAGCCTGTGCAAGAGGAGGGCATGGAGATGATGTAAGTACTACATACCCCCTGGGTAGCTTGCCTATAGTATAAAAAAAAAAGAGGCTGACCCCCCCCCTTGTGCTTTTGTTGCTTTTGCTGTCTTCTGCTGCCTTAAAGTGTTGTCCTTGGGCCATGCCACCCTTCCTTGGAGGTCACTGATTATAGACTAAAACCTCCACAAACTATAAGCTAAATTAACCTTTCCTTCCTTAATTTTGGGCATTAGATATTTTGTCTCAACAACAACAAAAAATAACCAAGACAACACACTAACTTTTAATTTTTATTTAGGGTAGGAAATGTAGAAAGTTCTAAAAGCTTTTACAAAACACACTCACATATATATACCTACACAAACACACACACACACACACACACACACACACACACGCACGCATGCACGCACCACAGCATACAGAGCAGTTACATGGCCTACTTTCCTTGTCCCAAGTCTACATCTCTAAGGAAAATTGCTTTTCAACATTTGTATCTGCTGTTCCTGGTATTTACTACCATATTCCCAAGCACTGTGCTAATTAACTACTTCTCCATTTTTTTCATACCAGGATATTGTTTTACAGCTTCCTATTCTGCAAGGTTTTTTAACCCTTTTACATCATACACTGTTCCCATGCAGTTTTCCTCGCCATCACATTAACAAACTTAAGCTTTTGTTAAACCAGGTTTAAGCAACAAGGCTCCACACATGTTGTTCACTGAGGCATTTGGTGGACTTTGATTACATTCTTTTCTTGTATGGTGTTTAATTTCTGTGGAGTTAATAATCTTTTGTCATTTGCATAAGTGTTACGGTTTAGGCCTAAAATCCCCATGTGTGTGGAAGGCAATCGTACTGAGGTGCACTGTACTCACCGGTGGATTCACAACTTGTGGGAAGTGGGTCCTGGCTGCTGGAGGTGCGACCTGGAAGTGCATATTCTTGCTGCTGGCTTCTCCCTTCTGTCTCTGCTTCCTGGCTGCTATGGCTTGAGTAACTTTCTCTCCACCCTGATCCTTTACTCACCTGCTTCTGCTTTGGAGTCAGGTGACCACAGACTAAAACCATGAGACAACATAAATGTCCCTTCTGTTAAGTTTTCAGTGTCAGATATTTTGTCACAGTGATGGGAAAGTGACAAAAATACTATATTTCTGTCTAGAAAATTATGAGGCAAAAAAGCTCTGAACTCCATATGGCTTGTGAAGCCTGGGCTGTTTAACACTAGAAGCCAGGGATGGTGGCGCACGCCTGTAATCCCAGCAGTCCGGAGGCAGAGGCAGGAGAATCATTGAGAATTCGAGACCAGCCTGGGTTACAAAGTGAGCTCAAGGCCAGCCTGAACTAAATAGGGAGACCCTGCCTCAAAATGTAAAAAAACAGCTGTCTGATAACACTAGGAGCAGCTTCCTTTAGAGATTCCCTAAGGGTAGCTCTCTAGCCTACGTGAATAAGGACCATCGAAGGCTGCTTCTAGGAGACAGGACACACAGGCAGCATACAACAGAGCACCAAAATTCACTGGGCACATTACTAAGATACAGAAACACAAAGACTGTGACGAAGGAACTGCAATAAATGTTACTTAGAGACGTTGCATGTGAAAAATGAGGGCTGCTCAGTGTTTACATGAAAAATAATGTGCACTAAATTCATGCCTAGGGTGCCAAAGAGATAAAGCTCAGAGGGAAAATGGAAATGAAGACCTTTGAAATACGTAAGATCAAAGGGCAAAAATAAGGCTCGAGGAAACAGAAGTGTCCCAAGTGCTCTGTTTCAGATATAAAGCAGGGCATGAAGATGGGTTTTTCTTCCCAGGGTAGAGAAAACTTATTGTAATAATTTACCTCTCAGTGGGACATTTCTTGGAAAGGAGTTTTAACTCATAAATTGTGCACTTCAGATGAAGGCTTACAAACTAAATGGCTTTAGTGGAACAAAACATTTTTTCTTTTATCTCTTACAGTTTATATCAGTTCTTTCCAAGGTAATACTGGACTTTGGCACACTTCTTTTGGTGGGGGTGGTGCTAGGGTTTGAACCCACGTCCTCGTACGCACTAAACATGCGCTCTACTACTGAGCTATACCTGCAGCCAGCTTTGCTACACTTGTGTATGTTTGGGTTATCATGGGTTTTGGAACATAAATTTTTCCTAGGAATTTGGCCATAAGGATGAAAGATGTGTTTTATGAATTTTGTGGGTATGAATCCAGGGATGTGATAACTTTATATCTTATTCTTTCTGACTGGAAAACATGTGCAAGCATTTTTAGGGGTGAAATGATGCCAACTTTGCAGCTATATTAGTTTTATCACTGCTGGGACAGATTACCCAGCACTGACAGTTTAAAGGAGGAGGTGTTGACGTGGCTTATGATTTCAGAGAATTCTGTCTAAGAACTGCTGGCTCCTAGGCAGGAACAAAGTGGAAAGGTGTAGCAGAGTACAGGTGCTTAGTTCAAGGTAGCTAGAAAAGACAGCAGGGGAAACCTGCGAGGAAGGAGTTAAGGACCAGATGTAGCACCTCCATAACCTTCCCAGACATACCTAGCAATGTGCTTTACTAGTCCCCTGGGCATTCCTTAATCTAGTCTAGTCAACTCATCACGGTTCACAGACATGACAACTCAAGATACAGCAGCCGTTACAGAAATCTATGTTGTTAGCATCCTCTAAGTGAGGAGCTAAAGAGAAAATTGTTTTTCAATTTGCATTATTTTATGGACAAGAAGCATATTTCATAGAGGAATTTAATTTTTCCCTGACAATGTCACTTTTGGAAGATGTATATATTACCAGTATTCATTGTATCATTCGGAGATACTACCTTTGCTGTCATTTGGGTCTCTTGTACAATCTCAGATGAGTTATAGAGTGTTACGGTTTGTGTCTGGACGTTTTCCCAAAGCCTCATACAGTCATGGGGTGGGCTTCTAGAGTTTATGATTGATCCATGGTCCAACGTTGGGATTATGGGTATGAGTGCTACACCAGCCCTGGGGTGAGCAATTTGCATACGGTACAAGGGAGGGAGAGGTGCTTGCTTGCCACTCCTTCCTTTTGCTCTTGTTGCTTTGCTGTCTTCTGCCTTCATGAACTGTTGCCCTCTGCCACGTGCCACTCTGCCATGGAGCCAGCTGAGTATGGATTGAATCCTCCACAAACTGTGAGCTAAATAAACCTTTCCTTCCTTAATTTTGGGTGTCAGGTATTTTGTCTCAGCAATGAGAGAAAAGTAACCAAGACAGAGAAAATGTTAGTGGACACAACTTGAAAAATAGCATAATATCGGCTTTTCCAATATAGGCAGCGTAACTTTGAGTTAATTAATGTTCTGCTTGGATCCATATCAAAGTATTTTGTGGTGAACCGTTGGTGGGACAATGCTTTGAATTTCAGGAAAATATATTAGGGCATTGGAGGTAGTGCTGCCTGGAATCACGAAGGATAGCTCTTGACGTTGCCAGTTGACCAGAGGCTTGTCTGTGATGTGTACTGGCTGTGACAGAACGAAAGTTTGTGGAATCTTAACAACATGGCACCATCCTATATTGCTGTTTTCCATTCTATTTGAGGAATAAGAGAGAGTGCTAACCTCTTTATTGCCAGCAATAATAATCAGAGCCTGTGCATTTATCGAGTCATGAATATTTGCTGGTATGCGTCATCACCTTGCCTGAAAAGTTGGAAAATTGTGGGAGACTAGATGGAAAGACTAAGGCCTAATTGGCCTCCTCTGTGAGGACAAAGGAGAAAGTCAATACAGCTCAGATTAAACTGTTTACCTGGGCATGTACTCATGGATACTGGAAATCGGATGAATCTTGTGTTACTTTAATTGTTTGTAATTGTGTCTGAGTGAATAAAAGGACAAGCCGGAGGCTTGGGACTTTTCTACTTAGTAATAGGCGAGAGCCCTCTGGCTTCCCGTATGCTAAACTAACCCTGTGTCCCTGTCGTTCATCCTCATCCATCCCCAGCAGGGCTCAGGCAAACAGACTAGCAGGACTAGGTCCCCGCAAGTGGTGCCCCGGGTGGGGAAAGCGCCAAGGAGTGGGATGGCTTCTCACAGATGGCATCCGCTCAGGGACTGGGACCGGTGGCATAGGCCAGTCTCCTACAGAAAATGGAACTACCAACTCACAAAAAGATAGCTGCTTATCGTGTTCTTCCCCTTTTAGAGGAGATATAGAGGTACTTTTCATCAGTGGCCGCGTGACAGCTCTGCTCCTTTTATTCCAGCTTCTTCTGTTCCTGCCTCTTAGCCTGCAATTGGATGATAGGTTGACAAGTCTTGCTTGATATTGCGTATGTCTTCACTTAAGAGCGGAGGGAAGTGATCTGCCATGTTGCTGAAGATTGTCTATCAAAGAATGCTGTATTTTTGCAGAGAAATAAGCATTTGACTGTCCCAAAGTAAAGTTAACCCTTTTAGGTTCATTAGCTATCACTTCCTTTTGCCTATTTTCTATTACTTGTGAGAAAGTGAGGCTTTTTTAAAATAAATATTTATTTTAATTAAGAAAGAGAAAAATAATCTGTTTTTTCCCCATAGTCCTCAAACCATATATATAATTCGATATAAATATTTCCGCCATAACATTGGGATTGCCATTTTTAAATTTTTCATTCTTATTTAGACAAATCTTTAAAAAAGTATAGTGTAAAAATAGAACATATATGTTGGAAACCTAAAAATATAATAAATAATAAAAAAACTGACAAAAATTGCTATAGTAGGATAGAGAGAAAAGAAAGAAAAAGTCAACATGCTAGAAAAAATTATTTCAGTGCAGTATAAAGCGATTGGGTCATTAAATATATCTAAATATAATGTACACATCTATACTACATGTAAGTAGACTGTTAGGAATTGTAATAAACACCAACTCTCTGAATCAGGGGCTGCTCTCATCAGCATAGCACATCACTATTGACGTGAAGCTTGGTCACATGGCTGGGGTAGGTGTGGGCTTTTTCACTGTGAGTTCTGTCCTGTTTCCTATACTGGACTCTTAGGAAGTCACTGAGCACAGTGCCTACGTTGGTGCAGAGCAAGTATCATCTCCTTAAGGCTGATCTCATGGGAAATTACTGCAAATACTTCTGTACAGGGCACTTGTCTGATCTCTAATCTATTCTATCATTTAATTATATTAGGATGGACTTGTGGGTATTATTTTACACTCTCAGATATAATCCTGTATCAGTTTATTTGGGCTCTCAGTTTGCACCAGCTGTGGCTGGCAGAAGCTCCTTCACTTGACCCTGGTGTTCCTTTGACAAATGTTTCTCATTTTGCTTTCTCTTTTTTCCTTCTTCTCTT
>PVLD010033953.1:0-13144 GCA_004027595.1 Dinomys branickii | reverse complement strand
CCAGAGGAGGTTCTGCTTAGACTTTCCGAGGGTTTCACTTCCTATCTCAGATCCCTCCCGAGTTCAGGATATCCACCTCCCTCCTCTCTGTCCTTCACATGTTGCTATATTGCCATGTCTGAGTGGCATTCCTCCGGGAGGTTCTCTCTCCGCTGCCCACCCGGTCACCATGGGTTCATATAACGTTCATATATGCAAGAAGTATGGAGACACTCTTGTTGCTCGCATCAGTAGTCTGGGGTGAGTCTTAAAGCCTGTGGACTCATCCCATTGCTGTCAGGAACTCAGCTTCATGCTTATAGAAGAGCTACAAGCACAAGTTTGCAACTAGTTCTATCTTTCGTGCATGTCAGAGTGACAATAAAAGGAACTGAACCCTTCACATCTGTAAAGACTCTTTGTGTAAAGGGGGTGGAGGAGGTTGGAAATATAGTTCAGTGGCACAAGCACCTGCCTGACAAGCATAAGATCCTGAGTTCAATTCCCGATAATAAATAAAGGGGACAGAATGGGCCTCATCATGGAGGAAGTTTCTTTTGATTCCTGCGCACCTGTTCTCAATCGACTCCCCACTCTCTCTAGCAATGAAGACACTTCCCACCAGGTACAGGATACACACTGGGTCCTTGGGCCACCAGGCTCCAAAACAGGTTGTGCCCGCTTGTTTTTTCCTCTTGGTCATGCACCCAATGCCTAGTGGAGCCCACTGAGTGCCAGTTGCTGGTCCAGGGCTGGCTGTGGAGAGCCTAGAAGCCAGGACCTTTCCTTAATGTTAACTGTAGGTTCTGTGGGGGTGACAGGTGTCATTGTGAAATGATCATGTCAATGACGAGGGGGGAGGGAATTCTCTTGATGCTTAATAGTGCCCATAGGGCTCACTCCAGCAGTGTGGAGTCCCAAAGTAACCTGGATAGGGGCTGGGGATATAGCTCAGTGGAATAAGCGCCTGCCTAGCAGGTGCAGGGTCCTGAGTTCAATCCCCAGTACCGCCAAAAAAAAAAAAGAACCAAAGTAACCTGGATGCATCCTGACAACTGAGAAGGCGTCAACCTGGAGAGCAGGAAGGAGCATTCCAGGCAGAGGGGAGAAGATGGAGGATCAGAAAGGAAACCCTCGAACTAAGAGCAGATGGAGCAAGGGAAGAGGGTTAGACACAGGGTAAGTGGCAGAGAGTGAGCGCTGGAGACAGATGGATGGGCATTCGGGCCCAAAGACCAGAGTGGCTTTGCACCCATTCCAGCTGCAGTGAGCTATGGAGGGCTTCCCAGCCCTGCCTTGCAGCTGAGTGAGGATACAGTGGCAGCAGGCTGCCATGACCCAAAGTGGAACTAATGTGAACGGGCACAAAGTTTTGCTAGGAGGATGGCTGCAGGGGTGTATGGGAGTTACTTCATGGCCTGGCACCTGTGAGGCCCACCACTGAAGTGCCCTCCCCAGCACTGCCAGTGTGACCTCATGAAGACCTCAGGGAAGCCAGAGACACCATTATATGATGGGTATCAGTGTAGTTCTGGGGTGAGTGGGCACCCAGGGGGCATCTCTGCAAAGGTGCATGTGGTCAGTGGGGCCCAACAGGCCTTCCATCCCAGCTCAGAGCACTGGGACAAACAGCTGAGCTGTGTTAAAGGATAAGGAGAAGAACAAGGGAGGGGCTTCACCCTCCTGTGCCTAGGATGGGAGGTCCCCGTAGGGTCAGTTATCCTGGCAAAGGGGGCAGGTGGTGGCAGGTGGCATCCCAGCTGGGCTTGTGTCAGTCACTCCCTGTGTGTGACTCTGTGCAGGTTCTTTGGTTTCCCCAACTGCAGTAGGGGCTTTACACAATGTCACTAGGCTGGTGACTAGTGATAATATATGCCAGTAGCGCTTGGCAAAGAGCCCAGCTTGTGGGAAAATTAAAGCTGGCTCCTGTGAGCCCCATTTGACTGAGACTGAGAGACTGTGCATCCTGACACAGGTCCAGGGGCTGGTGAAACACTGCCCCACAGAGCACCCTTTCCATATGGGGGGCATATAGAACCCTTCTGTAGAAGGGCATCTAGAACCCTTTCAGTTTCGAGAAATGCAGAGACCACCAAATAAGAACATAAACAGGGGCTATTAAGGCAGAGCTTGCTCTAGTGAAGTACTGGGCCACTGTCACCTGTGCATGCCAGGACTCCAAGGCAGGTTGTGGAGTTGGGAGAGTTACCTTCCCCAAACAACCAAAGTAAAACAGGAGAAAATCCATGTGATCATCTCAACAGGCACAGAAAAAAAAAAAAAAAAAAAACCAGCCCAATGCAACCCTGCTCTCTCTCTCCTTGTGTCACCAGGAAATGAGAGAACCTCTTCCTCCAGCAAACGACATCAACGGAAAACTCACAGCTAATGTCATGCTCCATGGCAAAAGACTGAACACTTTCTCCTGAAGGTCAGGAACAAGGCAAAATGAACAGTCAGTCTCAATATTCTATTTAGCCTTGTACTGGGGGCTCTAGTCAGAGCAATTAGGCCAGAAAAAGATGTAAAAGGCACCCATATTGGAAAGGTACAAGTGATTAGGGAAAAGAAACTCCCAACCTGAACGATATCTGGGATGAGTTTGTGCTCTCTAAAATCAAAGAATGAATTTTGGGAACAACAGAGGTTACCAGCAGAATTTATTAAGGGAAAGAAAGCGTCTGTCCAAGAGAGGGACAGAAGGGGGCCCGAGTGGGTTACCGAGGACCCTGTCTTTCCTAGGGATTTTATAGAGCAAAACCATAAGGTGAGGTGGGTCCAAAGTGGGGTTAAAAAGGGGAAATCTCAAGGTGGGCATGAGGTGGAACAAAGCTATGGTCAGCCTATAAGAATTGTTCAGGCAAAATTGACTACATCAGGATTAAGTGGGGAAGCGAATCACGAGTCACATAGCAAGCGGGCACGAATACAGAACAGAGGCTTTCCTGTAAGGGGCTGGGTCAGTGACTCTTCAAGGTGGTCTACCTATTTAGAATATCAGTCCTTGATGTTCATCCCTAGGGAGGTATGTGGGTGCATTTGTTTAGCCTTTTGTCTTAAGGTCTGGCACGCAGGAAATAGGTCTCCATTTGCAAGGTATCTTGTCTTCCCCATTGGCTCCTTTGAGGGCCTGGCCCTGTCTGACTGCCTATAATATTTCTGTCTAACTCACCTGCCTATAACATAGTACAAATGTTGTGGTCTGAATGTTCATGTCCCTCCCTATTCACACGTTGAAATCTCAGCCCTAAGGTGATGGCATTTGGAGGTGGCCTTTGAGGGATGATTAGGTTATGAAGGCAGAGTCTTTAATAATTGGGTTAGTGTTCACATAAAAGAGGCCCCAGAAAACTCCCCCTTTTTTTCACTATGTGAAGACAACCTGATGACCACTATTTGTGAACCATGAAAGTTGGCTCTCCCAGGCACTAACTGTGACAGCACCTCAATCTTCAACTCCCAGCCTCCAGAAATATGAGAAATAAATTGTTGTTGTTTATAAGCTACCCAGCCGGACATGGTGGTGCACACCTGTAATCTCAGCACTCAGGACGCTGAGGCAGGAGGATCATTGGAACTTCAAGACCAGACTGGGGGGCTGGGGATATAGCTCAGTGGAATAAGCGCCTGCCTAGCAAGCGCAGGGTCCTGAGTTCGATCCCCATACTGCAAAAAAACAAACAAACAAACAAACAAACAAACAAAAAGACCAGACTGGGCTACAAAATGAGCTCAAGGCCAGCCTGAACTGCATAGTGAGACTCTATCCCAAAAAGAAAAATAAATAAATAAATAAAAAGCTACCCAGTCTATTTATTCTGTTACAGCATCTCAAACAGACTATGATATAAAACTATCTCCATTTGCTGATTATGTGATATTGTATACAGGAAATCCTAAGAAATCCACCAAATATTTCCAAAGATAAATAACTAGTCTAGCAATGATGGCAGGATACAAGATCAATATTCTAAAAACAATATTGTGTCTATATACTAGCAATGAATAATCCAAAAATGAAATTAATTTATAATAGTGGCAAAAAGAAAAAATACATAGGAAAAAATTAGCAAAAGAAGCCTAAGACACTGGAAAGGAATAAAAGATTTAATCAAGTGGAAAGATAACCCATGTTCATAGATTGGAAGACTTAATATCATTATGACAGTGGTATTTCCAAATTTAGGCAGAGCTTGAAAGCAAACTGTCAAAATCCCAGCTGACTTTTTACAAACATCCTAAGGTGTTGTTTTTTTTGTTTGTTTGTTTGTTTGTTTGTTTGAGACAGAGTGTCACTATGCAGTTCAGGCTGGCCTTGAACTCACTTTGTAGTCCAGGCTGGTCTCAAACTTGCAAAGATACTCCTGCCTCAGCCTCCCAAGTACTGGGGTTACAGGAATGTGCCACCATGCCCACCCTGATCCTAAATTTGTATGGAAATGCAGGAATACCAGTAGAGACAAAGCACTCTTCACAAAGGACAGAGTTGAAGACTCACACTTCCTGATTGACTTTTATTACAAATGTAGTAATCAAGATGATGTGGTTCTGGCATAAAGATAAAAATGTAATAAGATGAGATCCCAGTTGTTGATTCTTTGAAGTATTTCCCACACAGTCTGGGTTTTGTTCATGAACTCTCTGCCTACACCTATGTCTTCAAGATTTCTACCTACTTTCTCTTCCAGTAGATTTCAAAAGAAATCACCAACAGAGTAAAAAGACAATGTACTGATTGGGAAAAAGTTTTAGCCAATAGTCTGTCAGACTTTTATCTAGAACATATAAAGAATTTTAAAAAATCAGACCCCTTTGAATTCAAAGACCCCATTAAAACATGGGCATCTGAAATGAATACATATTTCTCAGATGAAGAAATACAAAGATACATCAAATACAAAAACACATCATCTTGATTACTAAATTTGTGGTAAAAGTCAATTGGGAAGTGTGAGTCTTCAACTCTGTTCTATGTGAAAAGTGCTTTGCCTCTACTGGTATTCCTGCATTTCTATACAAATTTAGGATCAGGTTGGGCATGGTTGCACATGCCTGTAATCCCAGCACTTCAGAGGCTGAGGCAGGAGGATCTTTGCAAGTTTGAGACCAGCCTGGTCTACAAAGGCCAGCCTGAACTGCATAGTGAGACCCAGTCTCAAAAAAGACAAAACAAACAAATAAAACAAACAGACTTAGGATCAGTTTGTAAAAAGGCAACTGGGATTTTGAAGAAATACCAATAAATGTATGAAAAAATGTTCAACATCACTGATCATTTCAGACATGCAAATTAACATAGATTCCATCTCACACTGGAAAGAATGGCTGTCATCAAGAAATCAGCCAATGACAATTGCTAGTGAGTCTGTGGGGTAAAAAGAACCTTCTGCACTGTTGATTATGTAGACTGCTCCAACCACTGTGGAAATCAGTGTAGAGATTCTTAAAAAAACTAGGATTAGAAGTCCCAGTGACCCAGCTATTTCCCGTCTAGGTATCTTCCCAGAAGAAAAACATCATACCACACTGATATATGTGCACCCATGTTTATACCAGCACAATTTGTAATAGTTAAATCTTGGAAGCAACCCAAATGCTCATCAACTGAGGAATGGATAAAAAAGATGCCGTATTTTTATACAGTGGAGTACTATTCAGCCATTTTATACAATGGAGTACTATTCAGCCATAAAGTAGGATAAACTTGAGACTTTACTAAGTAAATGGATGCAACTCGAGATCATACTCATAAATGAAATAAATCAGACTCACATGTATAGACATTGTATTGTTGCCCTGGTGTGAAAAACTGGAAGAGTAAATAAGGTCTAAAATATACAATAGATATTGTGAAATGGGAAGAAATCATTTAAAAGGAAAGAGGAAGTAGGGTCAGGGCAACGGGAAAAAAAAGAAGGGGAAAGGAAAAAAAATACAAGATAATTATACTACTAGTTTATCTTAGTCTGTTGAAAAGAAAGTTTTGTGCTAATATTGTTTGGAGAATTTTTTATGCCCATATCTTTTATTTGGAACAACTACTCTAAAGATACAATAATGTATGAGCTATTGTGATTGTCCTATTATTTTGTTATGAAATTTTGTTTCATCTTCTTTTCCATTAAAAAAAAGATAGAAATGTAGATCAAAGGCTGGGTGTGGTGGCGCACACCTGTAATGCCAGTGAGAGGCTGAGGTAGGCGGATTACTGTGAGTTCAAGATCAGCCTAGGCTACAAAGTGAGCTCATTGACAGCCTGACCTGCATAGTGAGCCCCTGTCTCAAAAAAAAAGAGAAAGAAATGTAGATCAGTGAAACTGGACATGTGGTATATGCCTGTAATCCTAGCTCTTCGTAGGCTGAAGCAGGAGGATCTCTTTGAGTTTGAGGCCAGCCTGGCTACAAAGTAAATTCAAGGCCAGTGAACCACAGAGTGAAACCTTGTCTCAAAAGAATAAAAAAAAAAAGAAAAAGAAAAAGAAAAGAAATGTAGGTGGATGAAATTGAGATTCCAGAAATAAAACCTCATGTTTGTGGCCAGCTACTTTTAAACAAGGGTGCTGAGATAATTCAAGGGGGAAAAACAGTCTTTTCAACAAATGGTGCTGAGACAACTGGATATTCAAAAGCAAAAGAATTAAGGTGGCCTCCCACCTCATACAATACTCCAAGTTATCAAAATGTGATCAAAATGGATCACGATCTGAAAATAAATGCTAAAAAAAAATAGGAGTACATTTTGGTGGCTTTGTGTGTTAGACAGTGGACACCAAAAGCATATGGACTTGACTAAAATTTAAGTTTTTTTGGTGTCAAAAGGTAACATCAAGGAAATGGAAAAACAGTCAAGACAGTCCAAACACTGGAGAAAATATTGTTTTGTTTGTGTTTTTTTTTAGAAAAATATTTGAGAATTACATTTCTGATTCAGAACTGATATTTAGGACACAAAGTATATAATTCCTTGACCAACCCCCCCCAACTTTTAAAATAGTCAAAGTGCTGGACCTGGTCATGCATGCCCAACAGAGCTCAGGAAGTTGAGACAGGAAGATTGTGTGAGTCCAAGGTCAGCGTTGGCTACAAAGTGAGCTTTAGGCCAGGGGGGCCTACACAGCCTGTCTCAAAAAATAAAAACTAAAAAAATTAAATGGAAAAATGTTTTGGAAAAATATTACTCCAAAGAAGATATGCAAATGGCCAATAAGTTTGTGAAAAGAGCCTGGCATGGTGGTGTATGCCTGTAATCCCAGCACTCGAGGGGGCTGAGGCAGGTAGATCATTGCTAGTTTGAGACCAGTCTGGGCTACAAAGTGAGCTCAAGACCAGCCTGCGCTGCATAGCGAGACCCAGCAAAAGACAAAAAAAATAAACAAAGTTTGTGAAAAGATGTGCTACATCATTGGTCATTAGGGAAATGCAAATCTAAAGCACTGTGAGACACCACTAAACCCCCAACAGGATGTCTGTAATAAAAAACACTAACAGTGAGGAGTGTTGATGGCCATACAGAGAAATCAGACCCCTCATCCATTGCTACTGGGAACGTGAAGTGGTGCAGCCCCTTTGGAGAGCAGACTGACCATTCTTCAAAATGCTAGCAGAGTTTTCACATGAGCCAAAATCCAACTTCTAGTTACACAGGATCCACTGAACAATGTAGAAGAATTTTGTACTTGTATTAAAACTGGATATTTGTATTAAAACTGAAATCAAATCATCTTATTAATTCACAGGGAATTGTCCTGATATATACACAAAAGGAAAGTGAAAACATGATTTTCAAGTCAGTCATAACACACAAATCCAACCAAATATGAGTCACAAGAACGTCCTCTCATGGCCTTGCAAGTGGTGACCAGGACCAGAAGGCTATGAGGAAATGCTTACCGACTCACTACCCGAGTCTAGACATGAACCATTACATGGGCTGCAATTTCAGTAACAGCAGTAACCACATTCTCTGTTACTTCTATACCTAGACAATGAGAATAGAAAATAAAACCACACCTTCGGGGTGTTGAGATTTTGTGAAAAAAAAATTTTTTTTTCAAAGAAAGCCCCAGGATGATTAGCAATTTCTACCCACAAATGCCTTTCCATGAAAGTGTTTACATTAGCATGAATGAAAATTCTCTAAAACCACTATTCCTCTAAAACCATTACAAAAATAAAATTTGCATTTGACTGGCAGGAGCTGATTATAGGTGAGGAATTTGAGTCATACATACACATCACTATATATGTGTAAATATATACATATCCAAGATAAAGGAAAAAAATATATATATCCTTACCAAAATGTATACACACACACACTCATTATCATAGTCAAAAACTGGTCATAACCCAAGGGTCAATACATGGATACACAAGATATGGTCTGTCCACACACTAGAGTACTATTCAGCCGCCAAAAAGAATAAGGCACTGACACAGGCCACACTTTGGGTACCTTGCAAAGTTTATACTAAGTGAAAGAAGCCAGATACAAAAGGTCATGTTTGGGACCAGGGATACAGCTCAGCAGCACAAGTGCCTGCCTGGCAAGTGCAAGGTCCTGAGTTCAGTTCCTGGCACACAAAAAAAGAGGTTTTAAAAGAAAAAGGTCACGTGTATACTTCCATGCATGCAGGATTCAGAATTTGCAAACTAATAGAACAAATAGATTTGTGGTTGCCTGGGGCTTTCCGGGGAAGGGAAGTGACTCCTATTGGTACCTGTAGGGACTCGGAGATGTTGAAAATGTTCTAAAATTAAGCAGTGGCCAGGCGTGGTGGCGCACGCCTGTAATCCCAGCACTTGGGAGGCTGAGGCAGGAGGACGGTTGCAAGTTTGAGACCAGCCTGGGCTACAAAGTGAGCTCAATGCCAGCCTGAACTGCATAGTGAGACCCTGTCTCAAAAAGGCCAATAATAAAAAATAAAAGGCCAATAATAATAATAATAATAATAAAATTCAATTAAGCAGCGGTATTGTCTGCATGGCGCTGTGACTGCACTAATCCCACTCCATGGCATCCATTAAGCAGGTAAATTTTACGGTATATAAACTGAATCTCAATAGAGTATAAGAAGCCTCCAAAAGCTCAAGAATGGCTCAAGTGTGTTCTGATTGAAGGCTGTTGGCCTAGGGAAGTTGAGGCAAGCTAAGTAGAACCTGAGCACCTATGGGCTTGGTTTGGGGAGCAAATATGGCTTTTTCTGGTTGGTCTGTGAGCAGCCGCATCCTGACCTTCTGAGGTGATTGCCTTTCTTCCTTATGGGGTGAAAACTCTGTTGTCATAATATGGTCAAGTTAGTGAGCTAAAGAACTTGGGAGGAGCCATGGGGTCACTGGGAACAGGATGACCTGAGCCCAACAGCCAGGATTGAGCAGCTGGGCAGAGACACTCCTAAGGCCCATGCCTGACATGTGGTGGGCTGGGGAGTCCTTTCCATGATAGGAAATAGCAAAGATCAGAGACCAGAGAGTGTCGGAGGAGCCCAGGGAGAGGAAAGGGTGGAAGTCTCGGTGTCACAAGGATGATGAGAGGCAGGAATGCCCAGGTCAAAGGGCAGGAAAGGACTGTGGGGCCAGTAGAGGGGTCAGTCCCACAGGTCCAAGCCAGAACTGACGGTCAGACCTGAGGGCAGAGATGGTTAGAAGGTCACAGGTGGCAGGGGTGGATGCTCCTCTTGCTGCCTGGATAGTAAACAGCCCCCTCTTGTGAGGCTTTTGAGGAACCCAAGGTTCAGATCAGGGAGAGGAAGGGACCTCAGGGGAGCCTGGAGGAGAGGAAGAGATGGCAGCTGACAGCCCATGAGCACCCAAGGGTTTGCAAATGGTTTGAGTCTTGTGTGCAGAGCAGTTTGGGGCAGAATTCGGGTCTGAGCTGGATCTAGGGGAGTTCTGTGCTTGCTGTGTCCAGGCGGGGCAGTGCGAGACATCTGGGGGTCCTAAAATGTGAGATCCACTAAGCTGTAAGACAGTTTGTGGTGGTTGTGTGGGGGTGAGGAGGGCTCTCTTCAAGACCTGGGAAGCACCAAGGGCCTCCCCTTTCACTTTGCTTGCAAACAAGAACAATCAGGAATCCTGGGGTCAGTAGGGTAGTGCAGGAGTAGAAAAGAGGCTGGCTGACCTCTGAGGGGCTGACCCGGACTGAGAACTCCAGGCAGGTGGGTGGGGCCACCAAAGCCCAAGATAGACATCAGGGCTGCCCCTCTATCCGGTTCACCCCAATAGCTGTCCGCACACACACAATAGGGAAGTACCTGCAAAATTATCTATCTATGAGGAGAGCTCCTGGTTCACAGAGCCAGCTGGGTCTCTGATACCATTTCTGCCTCAGGATTGCTGGCAGGCAGTAGAACCAAGAATCCCAGTCTGGGACATCCAAGGGAGCCCCTGTCCTGGGGGGAGATGGTCACATGGTCTGCTAAGGGGTCTAGGGGCAGGACCTCGGCCTGTGGAGCTGAGCCACCCCATGGGTGAACCCTGTTTCTGCACTGGAGCCTGGAGCTGCTGCCTGCTCAGTGGGGCTGGGAACCCGCAATCCTCTAAATCCATTAGCCCTTGTTCATAAGTGGTGGAAGTGCCTTGTTAGAAGGCTGGCAGGTCAGTGCTGGCAGGAAGGATGGCGGGTCAGGGCTGGCAGGAAGGATGGCGGGTCAGGGCTGGCTATCAGAACACCGGGCCCTCTAGTTCTAAGGAACAGTGACCAGGAAAAGTCATTTGCCTCTGTCTGACCCCGTTTCCACGTTTCCACCGTGGAGTTTGGAGGGAGGCAGAGGAGAGGCAGCATGAGTGACCCAGGCCCTGCCTCGGTATTGGCTGGACTCGTGCAGGATTGGGGCCCACACAGGCCTAGCCCTTTCTGATCAGCATTACCCTGCCCTGCCCCAAACCTTCAGTCTCTACCCTGCCTCATGTAGAAGGAGACAGCAGAGGGCATCCCTGAAATCTGACGGCTCTCACTCTGGCCCCAGGGTCTCCGCCCGACCCCTGACCCTCACTCTCCAGGCCTCCACCAGAGATTCCTAGGAGTCATTTGTTCCCTGTCCAAGCTGATAGCACTGCCGGCCTACTTCACGGTCAGCACTACACAGAGGAAGCCTGCAATCCTGCAGGGAGCCCTGATGTTCCCATGGATGGGGCTGGCTAGACCCTGAAGAGATGAGCAATGCCCACGAATAGAAGGGTCAGACTGTTGAGTGCCAGCCCCCATTTATCCCTGCTCTGTGAATCCAGACAGACTGGAGGGACCCAGGCCTAAAGTGAGGTGCCCTGCTGAGAAGGGAGCCCACCACAGCAGGAGGGCTTGGGAGGAGACGTTGGGTCTGCAGAGAATGGGAGGTTTTGTTGAATATGGGTCATTTAAAGTGAGGAAGTTTGTTTGAGATTGACAATGCCCAGGAGACAGTCGATACTGATAGATGTAGCAGGGAGAAACTTCTGGACTCTTGAACTGCTGCTGCTTCACACTGAAGAGCTGGTGGCCTCCAGGGAGCCCCCAGGAAGGAGCAAATGACTAAGCTGTGAGCCTGGGCCAAGGCTTCAGGCACAGCACAGTGGGAGAAGAGGAAGGGGTGTTAATGGAGAAAGCAGGCTGGAGTGGGTGGGGCCTTGGCCTCTGCGTGGTGGAGCCAGGCCCCTGCGTTCAACTGTTCATATGAGGAAAGATGACTGGCGAGCTTGCCTTTTCTTATTGCTTTACAAACAAACTCAACTCTGGTTTCCAGATCCCTCCTTAAATTAAGAGGGAAAAAAACTTGTAACTGAGACAGATTAGTGAGTAGGAGGTCGGGAGGCTGTGGTTGAAGGGTCAGCTGCTGGTCCTAGGGGCCGGAAGGCCCCACCAAGGATCTGGGAAGGCTGGGTGGAGGACGGATCTCGGAAGAGCTGTAGGGAGCCCATGCGGGTGGCAAGGAGGCCGGATGTGCAGGGGAGCTCTTGAAGACACAGGTCTGGCCGCTGTCAGGAGGGGTGGGAGCTGAAGCAGGCGCAGCGGCAGCCGAAGTGGGTCAGGTGGAAAGGCTTAGGCTGAAGTAGGGGTGAGGTGTGGCCTTGGCAAGGGGCTGAGTCTCCATTTCCCTCCGTCCCTTCTTCACTGCAGGCCTCAGGCTTGGGAATCCTTGCTGGCCCCATCCTTTAGGCAGAGACCCGCTGTCTGCCTGGCTAGTCACTATGAGGACTATGGGCTTCGCTTCCCCAGGACACGTGCGCTAGCCAGGCTCCCATGCCCCCGAAGCCAGTCCTGAGAGGGGGTGATGCCCCCAGCATGGGGCGCCAGGGGGTGGCAAAATGTCTGGTGGGCCTGGGTCTGTTCCACTTCAGTGTCTAACTCAGGGCTCTGGTGTGTCCTTCTAGCCCCTCCTCTGTGATTGCACAGGTGTGGGCGTGGGGGCCCATGGGGCACTGGTGGGGCTGCTGATCCCTGTGGGTGTCTGTCTTTCTGGCCAGTTCAGACCTCGTTGTTCCTGTTGCCCCATCCATGAAGCCTGTAGTCCAGGCTCTTTATCTCTACGGGGAAGCTCCGTCCACAGAAGCCTCCAATTCCAACCCACGGCTCTGCCAGTCCTTGCCTGCAGACCCTTCAGTACCTTCCCAGGGCAGGCAGCTTCACAACTCACCCTAGAATCTGGGAGTGTGGGGACTGCCCCTGCTCCTCCTCTGCCCGGCAGCTGCTCTGGGTCATACGCAGCAGCCTTGGAGCTTCACAGCCTCTCCTGTCACTGTCTGGGAAGCCCTCCCACCCTCCCAGCTCCCGGAATCCTCTCTGGCTGTTTGGTGTAATATCTTGATATTTTCTCCTATTCTTCAGGGGACTGGATTTAGGAGTGATGCAGTTCAGGATGCGCCACCTGAAATATAGCCCTTTGGCATTTACAGGAACAACAGAAGCAGGAAGGTCTCCTCTCCGCTGAAGCTGGTCGTACGAGCCTCATTCCAGAGATGCCCTCTTTTCTGTACTGTAGGAAAGGAACATCTTCACCTCTGAAGACATAAAGACACAAGGAAGAACGTGAGCAAACAGGGCTTGCTTACATCTCCCCAGTTCATATTGATATAACACCCCTTTCGTCCATCACACTTCTGCAGGATGGGCCTTTTACTTCTTCACCAAATTTAACATAAACTGTGGCACACACCTGTACTCCCAGCACTCAGGAGGCTGAGGCAGGAA
>PVLD010033952.1:0-13144 GCA_004027595.1 Dinomys branickii | reverse complement strand
TCCTCTTCCAGCGGCGCTTGGGACCCCCCGCGCGGCTCGCCCAACACGCGCGAAACGTGGGATTGCCGGGCGTCTCCGCCGCTAGCAAGCCGATCTCTGTCGGGAGTCGCTGGGGGGCTGCGCCGGCTTGGGGGGCGGGAGGGATCGAGGGGTCCGCGCTCTCAGGGCGCTAGAACCCAGCAAATTCCTCTCTCCTCTTCCGGCGGCTTTTGGGGCCCTCCGCGCGGCTCGCCCGACACGCGCGAAACGTGGGATTGCCGGGCGTCTCCGCCGCTAGCAAGCCGATCTCTGTCGGGAGCCGCCGTGGGGCTGCACCGGCTCGGGGGGGTGGGAGGGCCCGAGGCGGCCGCGCTCCCACTGCGCCTGGACTGATCCCCGCTTCTTCCCCGCAGGGATCGTCCCGGGCTCCCAGCGTTTGGGACTTTCCCACGTCTCGCCCCGGCAGCCTGGTCCGCCCTACCACATCTCCCCCGGCATCTCAGAGAAATACGCCCAGTTTAAACTTCCCAGCCGAGGTCCCGGCATTCACGCTCACCAAGTCTGTCTCGAGCTGGTTGTGTTTATTAAGGAGGTTCGCTCCCTTGCTGCTCACCCGGTCGCCATCTTCCCCCTTTGACTAATATTTGAATTAGTTATCTAACAGTGACTGCTCGTCTATTACATTTTATTTTTCTAGAAGTCAAGGTTGTAGAGAAACTTCAGAAGCAATGCTTGCCTTCAAGAATCTCAGCACTGAATAACAATAGGAGACAAGCAAGTAAACTTACAGTTAAATGATTAACTTGTGCAGAACATAAACAGAACTATCATATTTTCTTGGAGATCAAGGACATCTTCAGAGAAGTTTGATCAATTTGAGTAGCGTTTGCTATGAGTATAAGGTTGGAGGGGACTGGGCCACTTGGGCATCCCCTGTGGAGTGAAAGACACCAAACACATGGCATGTAAGGGGCTGAGTGGTTATAAGTGACTAAAGGATGTGCCAAGAATGGGGAGGAGAAGCTGCACTTTCCTGATGCCTCACTGTGTTTCACCCAAAGAACATGACCTCAGCAGGTAGCACCACAGATATCGTTTTTCTCAACAAACTCAGCTATTCCTGTTCACCTTTAAAACAGAGTAAGGCAGGTTTTGAATGGATAGTTTCTATGTTAGTATTGACAACTATCATTTGGGTTTTTTGTCTTGATAACTTACTACTCTTGACCAGTGGGAGGACTGTTTGCTGAGGTCTTCTGTGACTAATGTGAGTAACTAAACCTCTTTCTGTTACAAGTGGATACTAGATGCTTTACACTGAACATTAGCTCATCTCTTGCAGTTTATGTAAAATAGCCAATATTTCTATAGTGGTTATGCTGCACCAGACACTATTCAAAATACTTTACATATGTTTAACTCATTTATCATTATAATCACTATGCTGTATAGATAAAAATACAACCCAGTTATATCCATGAAGGAATGAAGCATAGAACATTAGAGGACTTACCCAAGGTCATATAGCATAAGAAGATAGACCTGAGATTGGGACACTGGGTAGTTTGGTTAAAGTTGCATATTACTAATAACTGGATATTGCCTCTTCATTCATTGTCTTATATAACAAGTTACTTTCAGGGATTTGTATTTTATGAGAATGAAGGACATGCATAAATGTTTCTGGAGGAGACAGATACCTGGAAGAACTACCGAGAGAAATGCCTTGGTAGAAAGAAGGGGTGGGAGTGTTGGCAATCCATCTCATCAGTGCAGGAAAGCTCCCGAGATGAGGAGAGAGTTCGTTATTCATAGAGTACGAGACGGGCAAGACAATATCTGTGGTCTTCTTCGAAATCAGTTTCTAAGTAGCTAGTAGGAGCAATCCCCGATGGATGGATCAGACTAGAGAGTTTTGATGTAGAAATGATAAACATTACTGCTTTAGTTCATGTATGTGGGGAGACAATAGTATTCTTGAAACTATACAGATTCAAAAAGACATCATTCCTGCCCTAAGGGTTTACACTGCAAACAATCAGATTTGAATGTTTTTTTCTTACTGGATCCAAATGTTTAAGTGTTGCACATGACTGGGTCTGTTCTGTTTCTCTCCATCTTAAATTAGCGCTTATTCCCAGGGCAACTGAGAGCTCAACATCCACTACACTGATTCTACTCAGCATTTTAGTCAGGGGAAGGGAAGAATGTGCCTCTGACATTTTTTCTCTTTGACAGTTACAAATCAAAAGTGATATTCAACAGTTTTTGTGTATATGATAATCAGTTATTTGTATTAATTTTCTTTGTTAAGCTAAATGTTAGAACAAAAATAGAAGAAATGAGAAAGAAATACCAGAAATATATGTTGATCTGTAAATCCATCACCTGAAGTGTTGGATGTATATGTGTGCACAGTAGGTAATTTGAGTCATGGACATTCTCTGAGCAACTGTGAGAACAAACAGGCTTTGGTTGTTGATCATGTGTCTTGGTATGGAAGAGGGAGCTCTGGATTATCTGCTTCCAGAAGTGAGGCACCCACAAAGCTCATCCTTTTGTACCTCTGTCTCCTTCCGTCTTCCTAGGTTACTCTTTCTACAGAGTAACTAGTATTTCACAGTCAGGGAATCTGAGGCTGAGAGACTGGATCAAGGTTACATGATGGGACTGAGGTCACACACCAAGTAAGGGTGGGGCTATGGTTGTGATTTTGTGCAGCTCCAAAGCTCTGCATGACACATGCCATTCAGTAAGATGAACTATCCCATTGGTTACTCTCACTAGTTGTCCCATCACATGACCTTTTTCAAGGGCAAGGACTGGAGATTATCCTTTTGGCTTCCTCTAATGTTTTTATTATACATTTGACAGCTGCAATGTTTTCTCTGGGATGAACATTGAAATCCAATGATTTGCAAGTTTTCCTTCATACCCCTTTTCGGTAGCAGATGCAAGCCTTCCTTTTCCCAGAGCATCAGCTCACCTGGGGTAGAACGATCCGTGTTCCCTGACTCCTGAGGGAAATTTGCCACCTACACTAGTGGAAGGCTGATGGAAAGGTCATATATCTTGATAGTCAGTGAAAACAGTAGCAGAGAGTAGTGGCCGGCTACCTGAATTCCTACATGCCGAGGACACTGTGAGCAGGACAGACATTGGAAGCCACCTGATAATTTATCATCTTGCTGGTGTCTTTCATGCCATGCAAAAGTTCCCCAACTGACATGTGGAATTTGCACATGATGGCTTTCTTACTCCTGGTCTTTATGCTACTTAGGTTTAATTATCCTATGGGTAAATTGGTTGTTTTCTGGGGTAATATAGCAGTTAACCCCTGTTACTAGAGTTGGACACAAATAAATGGGTCTAAGTAATTTGAAATTACTGTTCATTCATAAATGAGTGTAAACCATCTTTCAGTGACTAGCCCACGAACAAAGCTGAAGACAATCAGCCCTTAGATATGCTGATTTCATACTAGAAACACTGAAAAGAATACCAGGATTCAGGAAGAATTGGCTCAGTTACAGAAATTCCAACAACTTCTAATATAAATGCAGCACTAGTTTATTCAACAGATTTCTACAAACACCATGGTGGGCAGGACACTGTGCTGGGGTCGCAGCCTGAACTTGGGGGTTATCGGGCTCCATTATAAAGAAAGGCCATGTGGACCCAATGGATTTTATTTTATGAATTTATGTACTTCTTCCTCTCAAATGGTCAGTGGGGGATTTTAAAACCTCTATAAGTGGAAAATCATGGCACAGTTCCAGACTTCTCATTACATTAGTGCCTGGCAGAGGACCAGAGTCTAAGAGAAACTTGTGATCATTAAAAGCACAAAAGAACAGCCTTGAATTTGTAAGGTACAATCCAACAGGTTGCAGAAAGGGTAACAGATTTATTTTGAGAGGGTTGAAATGCGGTGGTATAATTTCACGGGGAAGCAAGAGTGGCCATCAACTAACTCTGTGATTTAAAACTCCCTTAACACCTGGGCCCTGCAGTTTCTTTATTACTAGTTGAGATAACTTCCCTCTAGGGAAGGCCCATGTTTGCTGCTCATCTTATCTGTACTGTGTCCTCAGCCTCCTTGTGTTAATGAATCTTCTTGTGTCCTCCTCATGGTCTGGATTTCACGCATTCTCCTTTTTGCCAAGGCCATTTTTCCAACCATCATCCCCTCTGTTTCCTGATTATTTGTTTTTCATCTCCTGGGCCATTCTCATGAGCCTGCAACATGCTTTAATACATCTGCCCTCTTCACTGACTCTCTGTATTGTCTCCAATTTGCCCAAACTTCTATTCTGCTTTGCTTTACAGCAAAGCTTCTCAAACAGAATCGTGAAGTTCGCACTTTCTCAGCTCCTCCTTTCCCATTAAGTAGGTCACAAAAGGATTTGTCTCTTACCTCTACTGCTCTGCTCTTGTCAAGGTAACTGGGGCTCCTAAAACATTCCCATTCTATTAGTTTTCTTTCCTTCTCTTAGGTATGTGATGCTTTGTAGCGGCATTCAAGACAGTATTTCACAACTTCCCTCTTACGCACTTTCTTCCCCTTTCTCTTGAACTTCACCTACTCTATGGGCTCTTCATTCTCATCCCCATACACGAGACCTACTCCTACTCCTTTTCTTGACCTTTAGAGGTCAGAGGGTCCTGGGAACTCAGTTTGTTACCTTCTTTTCTGTCTTTTCTTACTCCTAAGTGAGCACATGCCATCTCATGTGTTAATGGTCATCTGTAAACTGAAGAATTTTTCACATTTTGGAGTCTTTATTCACATCTCTTTTTCATTCACTTCTGTATTCAAATCTATCTTCAAATCCTGATTGCTCCTAGCCTTTGGCATATGTCTAGAACAGCCTCATTTCTTTTACCTTGATCGCTGGGACTATTTCACCTGGACTTCTGCGGCTTCTTAACTGGTCTCTGCTCTTATTATTCATTTTCTGGTCTATTCTCAAGGCTGCCTGGCTAAACTTTCAAAAGGGCAACTTTGTCATGTCATGTCATGTCATGTCAATCTTTTCCTAAGTCCACTCAGTAATTTCCCATTACACTTAGAAATAAACTCACTGCCTTACTATACCCTAAAATGCTCAAGGTTATGTGTCCTCTGCATTCCTGATTTCATTTTCAAGTTCCTTGAATCTGCTGTGCTTCCAAAAGCCTGCAGGGATCTGGCCACTGGAGTCCATATCGCCCATGCTTGCATGGCTCACTCTCTCTGGTCATCCAGATCTCACTTCAGGGTCACCAGGTCAGAGAGGCTTTCTGGAATTCCTGTTATGCCTTATGTCTAGCTGTCTCCCCAAAACCTCATTGGTGAGTCTTTGGAAGGCGGTTGGATCATGGGGGTGTGATACTCATGGGTAAATTAGGCACTGATGAATTTATAGCTAAATGTGGTCTTGGGAGGGGGAGCCTTGTTGAAGAGGCCAATTTCTGTGGGCGTGGCATGGTTGGGTCTCTTTTTTTGGCTTGGTTCTTCCTTGATCACTCTTTGCTGCTCAACTGCCAGACTATGAGCATCTCTCCTGGGCTCTCCTCCACCAGGCGCCTATGCCATGCAATCCTGCCTTGGAGCCACTGGACTATGGACTGAATCCTCTGTAAACTATGAACTAAAATAAACCTTTCCTTCTTTGAGTTGCAAGTATTGTGCATTTTGTTCCAGCAATCAGAGAATCGGGACAACCTCTATGTAACACTGACCCCTCTGCCTCTTTATCTGCTTATATACTTTATTTTCTTTCTTTGCTAACTACTTATACACACTTGCTTTCTATTTTTTATTGTCTAACTCCCGCAGTTAGGTATAAACTTTATGAGATTAGGGACTTTTTCACATTAATTCCTTTATCTCCAATACTTAAAACTTTTCCTAGCGAGTAGAAGACTCTAAAAAAATTTTTGGCTAACAGAATGATAGAATTAGCATAGGAAAGAACTAACAAGCTTTTTACTTCAGTAGTTACAGCTGGTAGAGAGTGAGGTAACATGTCTTGAATTTTGTTGGATCATAGTTTCTAGGACTGGTGGATAGAGGGTAATTCAGAGGCAGCCTTTGAGCACTAGATCACAATAATGATTTTTAGTAGCTAACAGTCAATAGTGTTTGCTATTTGCTAAATATTCTGAGCATTTTACACCACAGACATATTAACACAATTTTGGCTTCCTTTATACACACGTGGAAACTCAGGTTCAGGGAGGTAAAACAATGCTCAAGGTCACACAGCTCCTAGGGTAGAGGTTATAGCCCATATGGTCTAATTTTGAAGGTTAAAATCTTAGTCACTGTGTCATGTTGCATTCTTTGACTAAAGAACATGATTTATACAAGGAAGAAGATTCATAGACTCTGGCCATAATAGTAGGAGAAGCTGGGTGGTGACTTTTAACCTACCCCTACCCTGTGTGATCATAACTGGATTTGTTTATAAGATGGGTGCATCTTGGGTCCACCTTGGCTGAAGCAGGGATGGCAGCTAGCTTTTCCCTTTGATCCCATTGTCATCCCCGACAAACCCCTTTGGGATACTTTGGAAATGCACAGTGCCATGGATGGGAACAACAGGGATTTGGAGTTATCCAAACACTTCCAAGCTCTGTGACCTTGGCAGCAGTGTTCTGTCCGAATTTCATTTTCCTCTTCTAGCAGATGGGCTTAATAATACAGCTCTCGCTGAGTTGCCATGAGGTTTCAAGTTTGTTTATGGAGAGCTTAGTGCTTCGTGCATCACTGTGACTCGACTGTCATTATAAATGATAATCCTGGACTCACTTGGCAGTATGGGTGGAGGGAGGCAGTATGAGACGGTCTTCTTTTCCTACCGTTTTGTGCTTTATCCTTTGATAGAGCTGACTGATCTTGGTTTTCAGCCTTGAGGCCCAGCGTCGCCTGTTCTACCTGCACCAGGATAGCAGACACTGCTCTTGATATTCTGCTTCTTTTGTTCTCCTAGCCAGTATCCCTTTACTGCCTGTCTCTGATCTTATCAGATTCAATAATTTAAAGCAAATGCCATTGTGCATAGAAGACAGGTAGTGAGTGCTGAGATATGCAGCTCTGTTTACTCTGAAAGAATAAGGATTATGCCCAAAACTTGTGGTATTATCTCTCTGTCATGTCCTTCATTTGCTGTCTCCTACTGGGGTGGCACCTGGCAGTACCACCTACTCAGAATCTCCTGTTCCCACCTCCATATAAATATCCGCTTCCTGGGGAACTTAATGTGTGATGAAACTTTCAGTTTAATTAGCACTTTTAATGTCTTAAGCATCACATAGGATTTTGAATTTTTTACATGTATGTTGGAGAGAGTTTTTTTCCAGGTATTAAAGTCCTATTCAGTTGTACCACTCTTAGTGCCTCTTCCATATTATGTTCCCGGATCCACTAATTGGTAGTATTGACGCTGGTCTCTTGTCTCTAGGTTTATTTCTTCCATGGAAAAGATTTAAAATCACTTGTTTTCTTCAGTTAGTATTTGTTGAGCTCCAATTCTTTAATCAGTGTGTGTGTGTGTGTTTGGGTTGAAGAATGCCAAACACAATGGCATGTCCCTTAGATCAGACCATCCTTGGCCTTTCTCTTCGTCTTCTGTATGTGACCTCAGAAGTCACAGCACATGCTTACACTGACAGACAATATTTTCCAGTCACCCCTCATGGACACTGGTCCTGTCATTTCAACCAGTGGTAATGATGTCTCTAATTGCTGTCTACTCAAAGTATTCTCACACATCTTTCAAGTTCACATTTCTTCTCTGAAAATTTCCATGAAAATCTCAGCCTAAAAGTCTTTTGAACTTAGTGATAATTGTCCTTCTCTCATATGTCACTCACTTTAGGATGACTTGTGCTTAGACATCTTCCCAAAGCCTCATATGGCCATAGGTGGAGCTTTTTCAGAGGTGGCTGGATGTAGAGTGTATGATTAATTCATGGTGCAATGGTGGGATTAAGGGTGTGTGATTACTAAATTGGTCCAGTGATGGGTTTGGCACTGCCCTAGTCCTGGTGGCCTAAGTAGAGTATAATAGGCACAGAAAGATACTGCTAATGTCCTTTGCTGGTTGCTTTTGCTACCTTGTGGGCACCGTGAACTGTCTCTCCTCTGCAATGTCTCTCTGCCAGGAACCACTTTGGCTTGTGGTCAGCCAACTATGAATTGAAACCTCTACAAACTGTGAGTTAAATAAACTTTTATCCATTTAACTCTGAGTGCCTGGGTATTTTGTCTCAGCAATGAGAAAAAAAATTAACTAAGATACTTGAATATAATCATTGGTATCTATCTTAATTTGTCAAGTGAAATATATGTTAAACTCCTGCACAGAAAGTGCAGTTAAGAACTACTTGTTATATAATGAAGATGTTTCCCTGAACAATAAAATTATCTCAAAAATTACTTCTCACTGGTACATGTTATATCAGGCCCCATTATCTGTCTCAAACGTTCACATCATGATATTTCATGTTTTCTACAAGACAGGGAAATTCATTTTATGTTATCAAGTGATGGTCTAAAAATCACTCAAGTTGTAAGTGGGCTATGACTGCATGGATATAGCCAGGTGCAAATGATCCCTTCTGAAGTGATGCACTGATGCACGAGGCCTCACCCTGCAGCACACTGCAGCATGTCTCAGAAAGCTGTATGCAGAGGCTACAGCCAGATGAGGCACCATCAGGACATGAGAGTTGAGTGTGCTTGGTGAAGACGACAAGCTTGCCAAGGAACAGAGAAGACAGGGAAGGGCTGAAGAAGACATTTGGGCTTAGGGTGGTAGGCAGAACTTCTCCCAAGAGGCCAAGTCTAGCAAAGAAAAAGTCAACATAGTTCAGCTTGTTCTGATTCCTACAAGTTGTGAACAATCCAGTCAAGGACAGACAGAGATGCATGGGAAGGGAAGCTCTGTGCAGCATGAAGGATGGTGACAAGGACATATGGGGTCTGCTCCTGAGGACCTCCTCCACAGAGGAGGGCGTGTGACCAAGCAGACACCACCCCATCTCTCCTCCCATTACTACAGAAACCTTCGTCTCAGCTTAGCAGGGGACGCTTTCCAAAATGCTCCATGGGAAACTAGTGTAATCCTCTGCTTAGTAGCAACTTGTGGGAGTGCATCTCCAGCCCACCCAAACCTGCCAAATTGGAAGCTCTGGGTATTGGGCCCAGTGTCTAGGTTTAGCAAGCCTTCTGGGCGAGTCTGACACTCAGGTTTGAGAAGCCCAAGCTATGCCCTTTTCCTGTCACCCTACTTCTTTCATCCCCCGTGCTTTAAATCATAAGAGCTTTATCTTTTCTCTTGTATTTTTCTTCCATGTTACAATTTTCCGTATTCCTTAAAGCCTAATTTAAGCCTTCCTGGGGCCTTCTCTGACTGATCTGGTCCACAAAGTTTGCTTCTATTTATGATCTTCCTTTCCTGGATATTTTTTCTTTTTTAAGGGCCATAAGATCTCTGTCTCTGGACTATACCATGAGCATTTTGCTGTTTGTGACACTTATTTGTAGTCCTTAAGTTCCTCCTACATAAGAAATGCACAATAAATGCCTTGCGGTGACTGATGGAACACTGAGACTAAATATTTTATTTCTGACTATCCATCATTTTACGTGCCTCTGTATAACACAAAAGTGGAGGAATTCTTCTGGTAACAAAGGAGAAATCTGTTTTTATTTTGTTATATTGCTTCTTGTTCCAGAAAGGATTTAAGGAGGCTTAAAATGCAGCAAAATAACATATATTGGAAATAAGAAAGAAGAAAAAAGACAAAGCAAGGTTAGGGACAGGAAATGGATTCAGATATGAGACTAGTACAAAAACCTCATACACAGCACAATGTTCTCACTATAGATCAGCCAAAAATTTAGTTCTTAGCTTCCTTATCAGGGATTTGGCAAGTAGTGGCTTTTAATAATAATTTACCTGTCATAAAGTCACATAAACTCCAATATTGCTTCCTAGTTCCTGTCTCTGTCTTTAGATCGGGCAAACAGCTGTAAGGTGCCAAGAAGGCATTCTGGATCTTTGGAAAGAAGGTTCTGGAGCATCATGGTCATCACTGCAGATGGAAAAATGGCCATTATTCTGGGGAAGCAGCAGAATATTTCACCTTCTCTCCCCTGCTGAGGGAACCTCTGTGGGTCTGGGACAAATCTCAAGGAAGGCAAACAGAGAGGAGGCCATACTTGGCTGTGTAGAACTGCTAAGGAGGCAAAAGACAGGGGCTCTGTCTCGTAAATTGTCTCTATCACCAGCAAAATCATTTGCTAGGTTGTTTGGGAGCTTGTATGGCTTAGAGCTGCTTTTGGATTATAGTAAGAGAAAATCATTTGAACTAGCTGAGGCATAAAGGGGAAGTTTATCATAACGAAAATGGAGTATTTCAAAGCATGTGTAAAGGGCTTAGGATTAGACTGGAACCAGAAAATGGAGATCATTGCTGTCATCTTTGCTTTTCTTGCTTCATGGTTCTTTTTATTTTTTTAGCATAATGTTTTTCTTAGCTCTCCTCTCCACAAAGTGAATACAAAGTGGCTAATTTAGTAACACAGTAGAACGAGAGACCTGAGGACTCCACCCCTGTGTATTCGGATGCAATAGATCTCAGGTGGGATCCAAGAATTCATTCTAATAAAACTCCCAAGGGATGACCCAGGATGCAGTAATTGTGACTCTTACAGCTATGGCTCAGAGGACAGTGTCCCATGTCCCTTCCCTCCTCCTCAGCCCTGTGCCACCCCCAAACTCCCACCCTAGTTTATGGTTCTTGATTTGGCGAATTTTTCCAGTGAGAAAGGCACCTGAATAACCAGAGACATTGATAGGAAGTCCTCGACATCACTGCTGGGCTCACGAAGCAAAGATTTACTTTTGTCTCAGTCTCACATTGGCTGTTTTAGGTCCTAATTAATCATGGGGTTTTGTCAAATCAGGCTGACATTTATCCTGGGTAGTCACAATACTGGTAGTACTATTGTTAATACTAGTAGTGGTATCTGGAATTTATTGTTCACACTTTCTGCATCCATCACAACTCTACAAAGTAGGTATTACTGATGCCCTTTTACAGATGACCTCAGGGCTCAAGGAAGGTAAGGAGTCCAAGACCACCATGACCTCACGTGGATTCATTAGAGTCCACCTCTACTTGGCTCTTGATGTTACATACCCACAGACTGCACTGCTCGATGGACAATGTGTCCAAACTCAGCACACTTCCATCTGCTTTTCCTTACCTCAGCAAGACTCCTTTTTCTCTTACCTTGGTTGGCAGTGTTGTTCTTAATTCAGAAAGTGAAAGAGACATCAGCTGTACTTGTGTGTGCCTCCTAAGAGGCAGAGAGTCTCAAAATTTAATAAGCATCTCTTGTAGTTAGTCAAGGAAGTAATTAACACCAGGGCACAGAGGGCGCCCTCAGCCTCCAAAGTGTGCCATCAGGAAAGTTGACTGTTCATCATTAGCACACGATTAAGTAATTTATCATGTGAAGGCCGAGCTGGTAGATTCAGTGCACTTATTTGTATTTACTGGAGGTCTGACTTTCAATTTTTCTTACAGGCCTGGGTAGCCAGGGAATAGGCTGCCCGCAAGGGCAGGCACCAGGGGAAGGCCTCTGTTCTGTGTGGGACCAGGAATAAGAGCAATCAGGATTGGAAGGAAGGTAAAATTTATTGAGAATAGTGACATGAGGAGACACTTTCATTTCTCTTTTTGTCCAGGTGGAAAGATCAAATAGTTTAAGATTATGTAAGTAGCAAAAAAAGGAATATGGTTTTGCTTAATGTTTATCCCAAGTTTAAGTTTTACACTTTAAAGCTTCTGGCAAAGTTCAAGATTTGTGAGTAATCAGAATGCTGACAAGATGTGACCAAAAGAGGCGATGTCAAAAAGTGGACCAAAGAAAAAAGACAGAAGCGGCAGATTGTATTTTGTAAAGATGACCACACTCTTATTCTACCTCATCTGATCTCTTGCAATGTGAAGTTTTACTTTATCCTCTTTTCCCTTGGAACAGGCACTAGGGGAGCCATGAACCCAAATGCAAGAATTACCCTGAATCCCCTGAACCCAGTCCTGAGCCAGTCTGCTGAGACACTCAGTGAAGCAAACACTCTGAGGTCTAGAAACACTTGATAGCCCAGGTGTTCCAACCCCCAACAGCTACAGTCTCTGCTGCCCGGAGAGCAGACCTATGAGTAAGTGGAACTTCAAAGTGGGATTTCAGCAGATGACTCAAGCTGTGGCCTTCAAGCTGTCCTAGCTGGTGCAGACTGGAGTGGCAGCAAACTCTTCCAGCTGAGTGGCCTTATTTGCAGATTTCAGAGCAAAATAAATGTCTTCGTAGAAATTACTACATTTTAGGTAAATTATTATACTATCATAGCAATTACTGAAGTAATTGGCAAAACAGAATTTCAGCATCTAAGCATCTGAGACCTGAGCATCCAGCTCATATACATTCCTTTTATGCGGTCTCAGGCATCAAGTCTTAAATGACCTGAGGAGGCTGGATAACTTGTCATATTCTACTAAGGAGCCTTTAAAGTGGCTGTCTTCGTAGTTCTATATAGTCTTAGCTTTGCACATGTGGGCACATCATTTTCAACAAAAACAACATATTCTAAGGAAAAATTCAGCGTTTGTGTAATGGCACTAGGGTGGCACACTCGGTACTCTGGAGCTTGCCAGAGTACTTGATATTTGAGCTAACTCCTGAGGAATTTTCTTTGATGTGGGATTAGTAGGGTATCTCAGTCAACAGGGGGATTTAGGCAAAGGTTTATGGTGAACAAGCTTTTGATAAGCAAGCTTTTGCTTTAATGGAATGGCCAGTGCAGCCAGATGGAAGGTTCCAAATGTGGGCAGAGACTGGTGGCAGGCTTGGGGATCCCTTTCCTGGCCTTTAATGCCTGGGTGTGGTTCAAAGAACATCAGGAGCTGGATCTACAGGAGAGGGAAAAGGCAAGGTCTCCTGAGGAAAAAAAAGCATTGGTCTATTTCCTTTCCTTTCCTTTCCTTTCCTTTCCTTTCCTTTCCTTTCCTTTCCTTTCCTTTCCTTTCCTTTCCTTTCCTTTCCTTTCCTTTCCTTTCCTTTCCTTTCCTTTCCTTTCCTTTCCTTTCCTTTCCTTTCCTTTCC
>PVLD010033951.1:0-13145 GCA_004027595.1 Dinomys branickii | reverse complement strand
GGAATATAAACTAAGAGACATGAAGGAAATCTGTTCAAAAACAAAGAACAGATGGGTCGAGGGAAAGGGGAAAAGAAAGAGACAGAAATGTATGTATGTATATATGAATATACATATATGCAGCAGGGCTAACATGGTTCTACTATTGTATTATATCACTTAATGCTAAGGAATAATTGATGACGGGTTATTTGATCAATATTGTATGTCTGTATGTATTATCCTGAACACACACTTCGAAGATATCAATATGCAAAGCAGCAACTATTGGTGTTTTTTTTTTTGCCTGTTTTGTTTTCTGTCTTTGGATGTTTGGTTTTTGTGTTTTTCTGTTGTTGAGAGGATTAATGGTCTGACCAATTTTGCATGTCTGTATATGGGTTCATATATTTACACTTCGAAGATATCAATGGATAAAGCAATAACCACTGTTGAGACCATGTCACCTTGTCTATAGATCAGCTGCAATTGTACTATTTTTTATGCTAATTGGTGTCTGTTTGTTAATATGTTTTTGTACTTTTATTTTTTAAAAAAATAAAAAATAAAATATAAAAAATAAAAGAATTAAATGTGTTATGTACATGAATCAACTCACCAGGAGGAATGTGATCATTATGTACCACAATCATGCACTAATAAAAACATAAAAATTGATAAGAAAAATCTGAAAAATGCCCTAGTAAATGAAAACCCAAGTGCTGGTGTAACAGGCATGTGGCACCATGCCTGGCTGGCTGATAATTTAAAACTGATACTACTAAGTGCAGTTAAGAACCAGAATACTCATACATTCTTGCTGGGAATGCTAAATGGTACAGTGACTTTAGAAAACAATTTGGCAGTGTCTACATTATAAAGTTCACAAAGTACTTATTATACAGCGTAAGATTTCCATCTCTAGGTATTTAATCATGTGTAAGTAATTATTGTTTGTGTACTCCCAAATTTTTTATGTTGAAATATTACCCAAAAATGGTGTCATGAAGGAGGTCCTTTGAGGGGTGGTAAGGTCATAGGGACTCTCATCAGATTAGTGTATTCACAAGAGGTCTGGGAGAAGCTCCCTCCACCATGTAAAAACACAGTTAGACAGCAGCATGTATGAACCAGAAAGGTGGCCTCTGGCAGATATGAAATCTCTCAGTGCTTTGGTATTAGACTTTCCAATAGGACTGTGGTAAATAAAAGTCTGTTGTTTATAAACTAGTCAGTTTATGGTTTTATTTACTAGCTCACACAGACAACAACATTCATATTTATGCAAAATTTTGTACATGAATGTTTATAGAAGCTTTATTTATAATTATCAAAAACCAAGAAAAATCTATTCAAATATAAATTGCACTACATACATATAGTGGACTACTCAAAAAGAAAAAGGAAAAACCTATTATTCTTGTAAGATAGATAAACCTAAAATGAGCTTTGCTAAGTGAAAAAAGTCAGACTTCAAAGGCTTTGTATCATGTTTCTATTTATATCAAGTTATGGAAAAGACAAAACTATAGGTGTAGAAAGCAGGTATGTGAACTCTCAAATTTTGGAAGTAAGAAGAGTCAGATGATGACAAAGGGTCAACATTAAGGAAAATGTAGGCAATGAAACTTTTATGTGGTACTGTGGTAGTTAAATGACTGCCAAAACCCATAAAACTGAATATCACAAAGAAGATGTTTTATTGTGTATAAAATTTTAGAAACCAAGAAGAAATCTAGGTAGATAAAGATAGAACATAGAAGACACAAGTTAATCCAATTATACTACAGATAAGTGACACAATCATACTTAAGGGGTCATGGAAGAGAGGGGCTACCCAAACCAAAAGAACATATACAAACACTATACCCCATATCACAGGTTGAAAATGACCCCCCACCAAAAGATGTCCACAATTTAATCTCTGGAATCTGTGAATGTTACTTTATATGGAAAAAATGAGTCTTTGGAGATATAATCAAGTTAAGCATCTTGAGGTGAGGCCATTGTCTAAATTATCATCAAGATACATCTCAAATGCATCACATGTATTCTTTTAAAGGATAAGCCCAAGGAAATTCCATATACAGAGAGAAGGATATGTAAAAGTAGAACACACAGAAATCTGAAGATGTTGGCCAATATGGTTAATTTCACGTCAACTTTGTATGCTACCCAGTTGTTTGGTCACATAGCATTGTACTTTCTGCAGCGAAGGGATTTGTTTTTTGATGTGATTAATTTTTTTAAGAGATGGGGTCTTGCCATGCTGTCATCTATGCTGGCCCTAGACTCCTGGACTCAGGTCATCCTCCAGCCTCCGCGGCCTGAGTAGCTGAGACTGCAAATGTGTCCTGCTGGGCTTTAGCTTGTGACTAACATTTGAATCAGTAGGCTGTGCATAAAATAAATGCACCATAACATGAGTATGAATAATCTAATTCACTGAAGGCCTTAAGGACAAAGTCTGAGGTTTCCCAAAGGAAAAGGAATTTAGCCTCAAGACTGCAACATAGGAATCTCTCTGAACTTCCAGCCTGCATGGTTTGTCCTGTGGATTTTGGACTTGACTGCAATAGCAACTTTTATCTGAATTTCCAGACTTCCAACATGCCCTACAAACATCAATGTTGTCACCTTCACAATCCTGACTTCCAATTTTTTAAAAGTCTGGATGGATGGATGAGAGATGAATGCAAGATATTGGTTTTATTTCTCTGAAGAACCCCCACTAATATATTGGCCTTCAAAACTGTAGTGCTGTAGCCACAAACCAAAGAATACCAGCAGCTTACAGAACCCGAGAAGGACAAATAACAGATTTCTCCCTGAGAGCCTCAAGGGAAGGCACAGTTCTTTTGACATTTGATTCCAGCACTGTAAAATCAAATTTGGACTTCAGCCTCCAGAACTCTGAGAGAATAAATTTCTGTTCTTTCAATTAAAAAAGGTTGAGGTGATTGACTACAGCAGCCATAGGGAACTGATATACCCTAGCTGACAAATTTGTTTTTCACAAAATGTTACATATGTAACTACATGTTTACTAAAAGTGAACAAAAAAGCATTTAAATATTGTAGATAATGACATCCAGGTCTCAAATGCTGGCAATACTAGGAAAAGAAGAACCCTTCTACATTGGTGGTGGGAATGTAAACTGGCAAAACCACTATGGAAATCAGCATAGAGATTCCTCAAAAGACTAAAACTAGAGGTTCCACTTGACCCATATGTTCCCCTCCTCAATATCTTCTTAAAAGAGTTCAAAGCATCATACCACATTGATACGTGCATATACATGTTTAGAGTAGCACAAGTTATAATAGCTAAATCTTGGAAATAGCCCGTATGCCCATCTATAGATGAATTGATAAACAAAATGTGATATACACAACAGAGTACTACTATGCCATAAAAGGATACATTTGAACCATTTGTAGGTAAATGGCTTCACCCTGAGATCATACTCTTAAGTGAAATAAATCTGACACACAAATTTAAATATCACATTGTTTCTCTTATGTAAGAAGCTCCTAAGGGTATACAAGGAGCAAAATGGAGGACAGATATTGGGAAGTAGGAAGAATATTTCAAGTGGGGAGAAAAGGAAAAAGACAGCATAGAAGAAAAATGGAAACAAAGCTTTTGTAGGTGGGGAAGGGAAGATTTGAAGTGAAGGGGGAACAGGAAAAAATGAATAACCAAGACATATACAGGTACAGATTCCTTAAGATGAATGTGATCAGTGTGCCTGACAAATATGTACTAATAAAAAATATAAAGTTAAAAACATAACATCTAGGTTTCACACTTAGAGAAATTATATACAAATAAACAAAGGGGGAATACTAGATTAGTCATTTTTTCATCACAACAGAAAAATACCTAGCAAAAAAGATTCCTGCAGCTCAGTTTTTTGAGTTTCAAAGATCAGTTGGAAGGTGACACTGGTTTGGCCTCTGGTGAGGGTGGCAAATAGCAGCACATCATGGCAAGAGGGCAGGTAGAAGAAAATGGTCATATTTCACACGGAAGTGGAGAGAGACACCAGGGGCCCACAGTCCCCTCTGAGGGCATGCCTCAACACTCTCATTGCCTCAATAACTACATGAGAAAATGTTCAACATCACCGATCATTCCAGAGATACAAATTAAAAGAACACTCAGATTCCATCTTACTCCAGAAATAGCTATCATCAAGAAATCAACCAATAACAAACACTGGAGGGGTTATGGGGGAAAAGAAACACTTCTCCAATGTTGGTGGGAGTGTAGGCTGGAACCACCGTTGTGGAAATCAGTGTAGAGATTCCTCAAAAAACTAGAATTAGAGATCTCATTCAACCCAGCTATGCTCCTTTTTGGTATCTTCTGGAAGAATTAAAAACATCATAGCACTGTGATATATGTGCATTCATGTTTATAGTAGCATAATTTGTTATAGCTACACCTTAGAAACAGACCAAATACCCATCAACTGAAGAATGGATATAAAAGGTTTTTTTTATATAATGGAGTACTACTCAGCCATAAAGAAAGACAAATTGAGACCTTTATAGGTAAATGGATGCAACTTGAGACCATACTTATTAGTGAAATAAATAAGACTCACATGTCTCTCTGGTGTGAGAAGCTGAAAGAGTAAATAATTTCTAACATGTGCAATGGATATTGTGAAAAGGGAATAAATTGTTCAAAAGGAAAAAGGAACTAGAATGGGTGAAAGCAGAAAGGAAAAATATAGAAGATAGTTAAGACTTCTGGGAAGATGGTGACCAGGTAAGCAGCAGAGAAAGATCCTCCCAGAGGATCACCACCCAGACACTGGATTATAGCAACATGAGAGGGACAAGAAGGACAGAAGCAGGTCCCCAGTTCCCAAGAAGGTTTTGAGATGAGAGTTGAGGCCATCAGAAAAAGCAAACTGGACCCCTCCCCCATGAGCAGTTCAGGCGGCTGTCATGGCGCAGTCAGAGCAAGAGGAGGAGGAGAAGGAGGGCATCACCATTCCATGCACACCCTTGGCCCACGCCCTCTTTCCTGTGCTCGCAGCTTGGGCTTCAGAGGCCTGTGCTCATGGGGGCCTCCTGACTCGGCTCGAGGACAGCAAGGATCCAAGGGCTGGGCCAATATTGGAACAGAGGGGGCCCAGCCCGAGGGAGCAGCGGTGGTTAGGAAGTACTTGTGGATACGGAGGCTCAGAGCACTGACCCCAAGGGCGGAACGTGTGGCAGCAGCATGGCCCCAGACTCTTCCACTGGCCACACCAGCCGCACTGTGCTCAGTCCTGCCCTGGCCCGGCCCCATCCCACCCTGTGCACTTTGCCTGCAGCAGCTGCCCTCTCCCTAGTGCATCTATCTGCCTGGAGGCTCCACAGCACCTCCCACTTCAGACTTCGGCCCACGCTGTGCTGGCCACTGCCGCCAGGAACTGGAGCCCTGTGACATGGAGCCAACCTTGGGCAGCATGTGTCACACAGTACCACTGCCAGCCCTGCAGTCCCGCCCCCACCCCAGGGTCACACTCCCTCGGCCACTGCCCCTGGAGCTGGTCCTCCAAGATCCCCAGTGCGTGAACCCAAATAGGAGCAACAGCCACAGGTCAGTGAGAGTGGCCAGGTCAACGACAAGCTGGAGAGCCAAGGTTTGCTACTACTATGAGCACCAAGAGGGACTTCATACCACTTGCAAATATGAACTTTGTACCAACCCATACAGACAAGTTATATGAAAAGTAGCAGTCCTGGAGATTGAGAGCTAACAACATACTCCATACAGAAGACCCGAGAAACTCCTCCAATTGTCTCCTAAGACTAGTAACTAAACTCAGTACACACCCTGGACCACCTCAGTGAGCACAGGTGGGGCAGACTTCACACCACTTGTGCCCAGCATCATAACTGCACCCAATGACCAGCTGTGTAAGGGGCAGGGAGCAGCAGCACTGGAGATGGAGAGTTGGAAGGAGGCGAAGACTTGGATGTAGGGTACAGACCAGGTCCTCTAGCTGGTCAGGGATAGCCTCCAGAGTCCTGGTGGCCTGCAGGGAGACACTGGTGGCCTATAAGGGGACCCCAGGGGCCTTGACAAGGAGCTCAGCAGCCTGTGAGGGGAGGGGGGCTACCTGTGGGCTAAATGAAAACCTTGAGGACCTGGACTAGGGCCCTGGGCACATGGTGATGGGGCAGAGCCCGTTAGCCCACAGGGGTGACTCTGCAGACTACACCAGGCCCCCAGAAGCACCTCACTGGGGCAGAGCCTGGCGGTTCACAGGGGCGACCTCACAGATTTGACCGGGCACCTGAGGGCCTCGAGGGCTTGTCAATGGGGTGTTGACCATAGTGTGGCTGGGTCCCCGTTTGTCTACCATCTTTGAGGATGGGTGCTTTTCCACCTAGTGCCATAGTAATTTGTGTGCACCCATGTTTGTTACAAAATAATGTGAAGCAGCCATGAGTCTTCCCAATGTGAGAGCCCAAGGGAGTAAACAAACCAAAAAGTACAGTTATTATCAGAAGAAAGATGACTGCTTGGGTGGGGGAACAACGGAGAGGAGGGTGGAGAAAACTGATCAACTGTACATTTGTACAATCGTCTATACAAATATTTGTATAACTGAGTAACCAACTTCAAGATAACATTATGTAATACAGCAACCATTGTTAATTCCCTACTATTTTCTCTGTAATTATGTATTTCCTTTATTGCTTTTGAGTTATTCTGGCTTATGTCTGTTTGGTTGTTGATATGTTTCCATTCTTTTGTCTTTAAAATAAAAAAAAAGAAGATAGTTAAGATAGTTATGCCACTAGTTTCTCTGAGGTCATTGAAGAGATTTGTGCTAATATAGTTTGGACAATTTTTCATGCCTATATCTTGTACTCAGTAAGTACCTTGAAGATAACAATTCGCAGTGTATTAACTATTGTTATTCTATCATTTTGTTTTGATACTGTTTTTTTATAAAATAATAATAATAATAATAATAAACAACTCTGAGCTCAGAAAAAAAAAGTTCTCATTGCCTCCCAAAACAGCCACCCTAGAAACCAAGCCTTTAACACATGAACCTCTGGGGGGACAGACACTCAGTATCCAAATTAACACATGAACAAACTCATGTTGCTAGGCTTATCAATGTAAATTTATGCCATTTCATTTTTAGCAGATAGACACACAAACAGATATATATATATAATTAAAATTATCTTTAGAAGGCTATTTGATTATATTGAGTTACTTCTGTGTTATACTGGGAGAACTACATGGACATGCCCACACTAGTCGGTTGACCTATGGCATTAAAGCACCACCAGACAACCCTGGGTCCTATCTCCTTTTACCTCGTACCTGGATGCTACTCAAAGATACTGCCTTTACATAAGCAATACTTTTCCAATTTTAGGTGGTATTAGTATCAAACCACAAGACCATGACTTATTACCACATGAAACATATCACCACCTAACTGGACCATTGCAATTTCATTCTAATTGTTTTACCTAGCTCTAATTTCTCCCAAGGTAGTTTAATCTTCCTTAAACATTCCTCTTCTTTTGCATTTAATATGTAAGTTCCTTATTGGCCTCAGAAATCAACTCAGAACACTTCAAGATCCTCAATAAACTAGTTCTACCATATTTATTAAACTCAGTTTCTTGTTATTCTCCCTTCTAACTAGGACAATTTTTATTTCATCAACACAAATTAAATTTGTGATTGTGACTTATGATAGTGTTCTTATCTAGAAAGGTCTCCTTGTCTTCTTGTTCAGTTAAATTCTCTTAATGAATGTTTTATGAAATCCTACTGAACATTATCCATAGAGTTCAGTAATAAAAATATAATTGTAAAAAGGTGTCAACTCAGGGTTGGGGTAGAACTTAGTGGTAGAATGTATGCTTAGCATGGGGAAGGCTTTGGATTTCATCCTGACCATCAAAAAAGTGTGCAAAAACGATCAACTTACATGCAAGAACTTTGTAATCTTGCGATTAAGGTTGTAGTTAAAATTCTACTTCTTCAGTGGATCCTTCTTAGGTCTTTCAGTCTAGGATGACTTTTTTCTTTTTTCTAGTTCTTAATGCAACTGGTCTATTCTCTCCCACAGATTAAGTTATAAACCATAGAAATATTTTATAACTATTTTATTGTAATGAGCTTTTTTTGTTTCCCGTGTTTTGTCCCTTCAACCAAGTTCTAAGTTCCTTGAGTACAGGTCTGTATCTTCTAGTCCTTTTATATCCTTTTATGATGTCACTCATGTGCTCTGTAGATATTTCTTTCATTTCACCTCATTTATTGGTACGTAATAACCAAACCATGCTGGTGTGGATAGACATTATTCTAATAATTACAGCTCTTAACAAATAAACCAACTCCAGCTTTTTCTCCTTTCTTATACATAGTCAATGTCTTTATTAAATAAAAGCTACCAATTAATTTAATCATTAGGTCATAAAGTAAGTACTTGATATGAAAAGTTATACTCCAGATTTTTGACTTGAATTTTTATCTTTGAACCAGTTCTCAAATGTTTGGGTTTTTAAAAATACAATCTAAATTTTCTTAAATTTTATTATTAGTTATATTAAACTTCTTTAAAGACTTTGGGAAGGCTTAAATTAATACAGCTGTGACATGGTGCAAACACTGAGTAAGTAGATAAACCCACCCCTCAAATGTGGTTGGCACATTGAGACTGATAACGCTGCTCTCATCTGCAAAAGGAGTATGAGAAGAGCTTCTACTCACACAGCAAGGCTTTCCTGGGGCAGGTGGGCAGGTCTCCCAACCTGACTTAAAAACAGCTTGAGAAAGCCCAGAAATTGACTGGCTTTGTGTTTTTACGGTAGATAGGAGGTGAGAGTTCCTATATATAATTTCAACTTCCTGCTGCCACGAAAAAAAAGAGTAACCAGCTTATTAGTCTGACTAGATGTGGAGCAGAAGGTGAAACAGAAGATGTAAGGTTTTAAAATCTTACAGCAATTACACAACAAAATATAGAGTCATACTTTTTATTACTTGGTAGCAACACAACTAATTTAAAAAGCACAAAACACAAAAATATTGAATATTGTTTATATGATTTCATCAGATTTAAGTATCTTCATTTTAAAAATATATATGTATATAATTAACAAACACCAAAAATCAAATAGAAACATAAAATTGTTTTTTGTTAAAGACAGGAAACAAAATGTTATATGTTCTTCAAAAATGATTTAAGCAAAAAGAGGATGACCACTGATATACCAAACCAATTTTCAGATATCAGTCTTCCATCTTTAATTTTATTCCTTCAAAGATATTACCATAACTGATTAAAATAAAAACGTTATGATTTGTCACATTTAGAAGGAAATAAAAAACTTTACTCACTGTTCATAATATAAATTATTTGAAATTATTAAAATACCATTCTATATCCTGTAACAGTGAAATCCAGTAATTTTAAAAGAATTTAGTTGTTAAAGTACACCTTAGCATTAATCTGCACAGTCATCACTAAAAGGTCTGACGGCCTGAAGGAATTATTGTTCTTATCAAAACAACTAAAATACTACCAGATAAAATAGGGAAAAGCAAGCTAAATGTTTCTAATAAAATTTATTAGAAAATGCACCAAATCATATTGATTAATAAAAGTTCTTCCTGATATAGCCTGCAAATCAAAATAAAGTAATTAACTAATTCCACAAATAAAACACTCAACAGTTAAATATTTAATTACTTTTAATCAAATAATATAACTATGATAATGTACTATTGCTTTAATCAACAAAAGGAAGTACCTTCATGTTTTCAGTAATAATGTAAATTTATGCCCTAGATGACTACAGAGACTAAAATAATTTTAAAAACTAATAACTAATTCAAAAAAAACTAAATTGTGTTGTATTTTGCAAAGATGAAAAACCTTCTGAAGAGGAAGGTACAGAGTTTTGATCCTGTTCAAAAGAAAATGGAAAAACAAAATCATCCTTTCCAGCTCCAAATGTTTGAGTTGAAGTGTCAGATGAAAAAGAAAACGTAAACACATCTTCTCTTGGTTTCCCAAATAAGTTTCCTGAGGGAGATAAATATTATCAGATCGTGCTACTCATGTTATATAAAATTTACATAACCTAATAGAATAAAATATACTGCATATAATAAATAGAGTAGTATCAAAGCACTTACGAGATAGCTCAATATCAGATATTCTTTCTCTGTACAAGGCATAGAACCTTTCCTTAGTACTAGGAAAGGTTAAAACAAACTTAAACTTAACCTTATTTGAAAGTACTTCTAACTTAAGTACATAAAGAACATGTGTGCACAATTAAACGGGGGTAAAACACCTCAAATGAAGAGAATAGCAGAGAAGCCCAGAAATAGGAACATGCAGGAAGCATTAGGGCAAAAGAATTGCTATTCACTTTTGGCAGGGGCACTGAGAAATAATAAAGATAGACTGAGCAGTAATTAATGAAGATGAGCTTAGGAAGGCTATTGAGTGTCCCACTATAGAGTATAGTCTTTATTTAGTAAATAAGGGGAAACCATTAAGCGTTTCAAGCACAGAAACAGTACTTAAGCTGCTCTGCAAGGGTTACTCAGAAGGGCGTGCACAGAAAGGCTCAACTGGACAGTCCTCTCAGGAGTAAACAAAAGGAGAACGTCAGACCAGGAGATGCTGAAAGCCTGGTGCCACAGGGATGGAGATGCAAAGAGAAAGTACTAGAGCTGAGCTGAAACACAATGCATAAGCCAAACGCCCAATTACTATTTATTTATTATCTACAGTAAATGTTTGTGGACTTGCTCAAGGAGACAGATAAAACTGAAAAGAATTCTATCACTTCTAAAAGATTTTGAAAATCAACCTTCCACATAAAATTATGTTACTGAAGTCTAGAAATGCCAGTAAGGAAAAATATTGTTTTAAATTCAATATATTTAAAACTGTAAGTAGAAAAATATTCTTCAACATTTTAAATTTAAAATCAATTATTAATTTAAAAGCTACACTAATCCAGAGTAGAAATAAATCTTTCAAAACATCAATTTTCCCAATTAATTAATTAGGCAAAAGAAATTACTTTGTGCCACTTAGAAATTTTTATATAATTTTAAACATCTCAATTATTTCACTAACTAGAGCTGAGCCACCCAGGAATAAAGAGCTGAATGGAGAGAGGGACTGACGACCGGTTGCTTGTGTTCTTCCTCTCCCTCCTTCTCACTTTACTTTCTACTGATTTCTGGATACGATCCATGTAGGACTTAAAGAAAAATATAGCTCAGAAAGAATTAAAATCTTGAGTCTCTTCAAAAACGAATCTGATTTTGTTTTTCATTTCAGAATAAATTTATATGAGGTCTTTATAAAACTCTGATTCTCACTGTAAATAAAAGACTGACTACACAAGGCAGTACCCTTGGTGTTGTGAGCATTTAAGGCTACATAAAACAGGTCCCTGCCCTAAAAAGAACCTATGATTCAGAGCCATAAATATATATATCCATAAATAACTAATGATAGAAGATTACAAAGTATCAAAAAGAAGAAACATTCAGAAAAGTGAGGAAGAGATTAAAAGTTAAGGGAGAAATAAAAGATTTTATGAATGAGATCTTTTTCTTCAAAGATAGAAATGGAAATTGAATGTTCCAAGAAGAAAAAAAAGCAGGTAAGAAAATTTTGGTGTATTTGACTGAGTTGTCTAGTCTGACCAAAGCACGAGTAATGCTTATGAAAGTACAGGCTTAAAAGTTAAGCTGGAGCTAAGTTTAAAAAGTAAGAGAAAGCTGGGTGTGGCCTGTAATCCCAGCGATTTGGTAGGCTGAGGCAGACAGATGTTCAGTCCTAGCCAGGGAAACGTAGCAAGACCCTGTTTCAAAGAGTAAAAAAAAGAAAAAGGGAGGGGTTGCCTGGGGTTATAGCTCAGTGTGAAGGCCCTGAGTTCAGTCACCACTGCTGTGAAGGGAAAAGAAAAGCAGGAGAGTGATTTGATAGTCAATGGGTAACTAGCAAAGATATTTGAATAGGGCAGTGACACAGTCAATGTTATAAATAAGGAAGATCATTTGAGCTGTGATTGGCCACTATCTCAGCCACCATCAATTCTCACTTACATTATTTTAATGGCTTCTTAATCCACCTCCCTGCTTTCACCCTTGTTTCCATACAGTATGTTCTCCATATAGCAATCACAGTAATTCTTTTAAAAACCTGATTATTTCAGTCCTTTGTTCAAAACCTTCAACCTCTCCCCTTCAATCTCCTGAACTATTTCTCTTTCCTTATTCCATCCAATATTGCCAACTTGCCTGTTCTGCGGTGAACATACCAAGCACGTTCCCATCTCATGTCCCTTGCCCAGAACACTTTTCTCAGCTGGTACACTTCCTTTACATGTCAACTCAAATGTTACCTTTTAGTGATGCTTTCCCTGACTGATGTAGCACAGCAACCTCCTTCCCAATATAACACTTTCTGTCCCCTTACTCTGCTTTGCTTTTTTCATAATTTTTATTACCACCAATAAGAGTTAACCACAATCCTGGGCTGATTCAGAACCACTTGGAAGAATGACTTAGAATTAGACATGCTGCAACACTGTTTACTCAGAAAATATAGAAAGAAAGTAAATGTAGAATGTTGTCTCTGACTACTCTGCTGTGTGAGACCACACCCAAATTAGAAGAGTTCCATTTGCTTAGAAGTCTTGGGCCTCATGACTAGAATGCTATAAAAGACTGGTGGGTGCTGCAGATTTTTGTACATCAACATGACATATATGCCCCATGCCTCATCCACAGGAGCTTGGAATATTTAGAATGAAAATATTCCAAGTAATGGAGGAGGCAAAAGAAAGTTTATTACTTGAGTAGCTGGAAGGCCTTTCAATGAGACAAAGATGCTGTCCCTGCTGTTATCTCCCATCTGTACCCTTCTATAAAGTAAATATAATATTAGATTTTACATTGTAACGTCAGTCTGACTGCCAGTTCAAACCCATAAAAACTGTTCTTTAATGCACCACTTGACTTTGACATATTTGTCTATCTTTGGTCTCTCCTTCTAAAATATAAGCGCCCCATTAGAATTTTGCATTCTTGTCTACTGTTCTATCATTAAAGCTGATGAGGAATACGTGATACAAAATATAATATA
>PVLD010033950.1:0-13147 GCA_004027595.1 Dinomys branickii | reverse complement strand
CTACATTATAGCTCTCCCATATTGTAGATTAGGAGGTAACAGCTCTCTGCTGCCCTGATGTTGAATTTGGACAAAGTGTTCTTTTGCCTGCTGTTCCGTGCCTAGGGGAGTAGTGCCAGCGAGGTGAAAGGTGAGGGTTAGAGAGCACACAGAAGCCTGCACTTGGGAAAGCTGCAGCCAAACAGGAGTGTGTTCTATTCATGTGAAATCTTGCCCCACTGTGTTATTACTGAGGTCCCTTTGTCAAAATATGTCAACAAGTGCCTTTTGGAGAGTTGTGAGATACAGAGGTTGATGTCTTTTCAGGCATTTTCCTGACAGCACTGTCATTCCTGAAAATTGCAGAGTACAGATTGAAACTAAGATTATAGGTTTAAAGAGCCTTTGCCTCTATCTGACTAGGGACAGCTTAAGCAATGCCCAGAAGCTAAATTTGGCCTTAGTCATTAGGAAAATTGAAAGTAATGCATTACAATTAAGAGTTTGAAAACAGTCTTTAATTTAGATTCCATAAAATATTGATGGGTTGGGAGGGTATGATACTGAGGTCTCTTGGGGTCTGTATTAAAGACAAGTAGAGGCTTTTAAAGCATTTTGCTAGTTTAAATGTGGTCTGATGGACCTGGAAATCTGAAGTCAATGAGATTGGTTATTACACGCCCTGATAAATGTGGTAGTAAACATCTCTGTAGAAAGGCTTACTGCTTAGAAAAGCTTGGATCCTAGATAGAGAAGGTAGCCTCTGTATACATATAGCTTACAAATAAAGGCGCAGAAGGAACTCAGTCTAAGAAATAGGGATATTCTGGAAGGACCAAGAATGTTAAAAAAGAAATAGAAAGAAAACTAGTCTTACTTGAAATGTAAAGACAGAAAGAATTCCCCAAATGTCAAGTGCAGATGGAAAAAATTGAGTGTTAACCTGAAATTCCCAACTCAAAGAATTCGTCTCATAATAAAAATAGAAGAAATCCTAGAACTAACAAATTCTCCCTAACTTGGAAGAGCCACAGCTAGAAAGTAAGACAGGACACTATGATGTAGAGAATATCATGTTGTAGGGGGGACTAGACTGAGCCTGGCGAGGGGCACAGAATTTTTGCTGAATCAACAGAGGATATGGAGGACAAAGATCTTTTGCCCAAATTGCTTATGACTCTGGCTTCCTTTCTATTACTTTTAGGCTTTTAGATTGCTGAGCATATATAGTTTAAGACTAAGCTTTATGTGCTGGGAGGTGTTAGCGTGGTATTTATAGGTTTTTAATGGTGTGTGTGTGTGTGTGTTTGGGATGTGGAAAGAAGAGAGAAATATCTAAAATCCTAGTACTCTGAGATAACCACTTTTAGGATGTCCTTACTTTCATGTGGCTTATGTTGTGTCTACATACATAGGTAATTTTCACAAATGACATCATGGTCTAATGCTTTCTTTATTGATAAGTACACATTTGGGGGAACTGGTTTCCCTTTCTTCTTCTCTTTTTCCTTATTTATACTTTCTCAAGATGATGTAACCTAGCATCCTGTTGTGCATCCTTCTACATACTCCTCTAGTTTCACTTTACCAGATTCAGGCTTCTTGGGAGTTATTTTACAAAGTGGAGCATTATTTTGCACTTTTTTTGTATCTTCTATTCACTGACCAATGCAGTACTTGGTGGATTTGGTGAAGCTTCCACAATTCTCTTAGTGGTTAACATAGTAATTCATGACATGAACGTGCCATGGGTCATTCAGTCATTTCCACACTGATGACTGTATTTCTAGTTTGTTGCTCTCATCTTTGATGCTGCAGCAATTGTGCTCATATTATTTTAAAATACATTAAATTGCAGGTTTGTAGGTCAGAAATTGTTAACTATAAACAAAAGTGTATGATGTCAGCATGTATAAAAGAAATCATCTGCAATAGAGAGCAAGTTTAAGGTTGCAGAAAACAAAATCAGCAATCTTTATTTCACTTAAACTATCCTGAGGTGCCGGAAAAATAAACAGAGAGATAAAAATAAGAAAATCAATAATAAATATAATGGAGCAGCTAATCAGAGCCAACACATGACTAATCTATGTATCTGAAGAGGTAAGAATAAATATAATAAACCTAATATTAGGAGAAAACATGTTCAAAGTTAAATAGCTGAATCTCAAGATGAAAAGGGATTACTTAGTACCAGTCAAACTGAAAAGATGTGAAAGACAGCTGTATAATCCTAATGATGTTTTGAATTTCAAGAATAGAGAAAAAAATTTTAAGAATCCAGTAAAAAAAAGTTACCCAAAAAACAATAAAAAGCAGAAACAGGTTACTTCTAAAGAAAAAAGGATAGCATTAGAATCTTCTGTAGTATTAAATACCATAAGAGAATGGATTAGGATTTATTTTCTCTGATAGAAAAATATTTTGACCAAATTTCTACTGTGATAATGCAACATAAAAGTGCTTTCAAAACTCCAGGAGTTCAAAAATATACCCTCTACAGAACTCTTAGGAAAAACAGTAGGAAAGAACCAAAAATAAATACTCAAAGCAAGTAGAAACCAAAAACTTAAGAATTTAAAATTTAGACTATGCTATAAAAAGATTGATGTATATATCATATTCATGTAAATATAAAATTAGTTTCAATGTTGTAAGTAAAGTTATAAACATGCAAATATCATTTGTAATCCTTGAAAGTATAAACAATGTATTTTAAATATAGAAAGTGGAAAACTAATCTAAAATTCCATGCTATGCCATCCTTATGTGGTAGACATGGTAATGGTGTATGGAAACATGGGAACTACTAATAGATATAATTTCAAAGAGAAAGCTAAATAATTCAGTTATTTTAAATTTAGGGGTAACTTCTGCAGAATTAAAGTAATAAAAATATACTTTCTAAAAGGCTACAGCAGGAAAAAATATGAGAGAGAGAGAGAAAGATTCAAAAATAGCAACAGAAGTAACACCAACCAATGCCAATAAATGTATATGGGTTAAACAATCTTATTATAGGAAAAAGATTCTAAGATAGAATTAGAAAGCAAGAATTAACTATGATTTATGGTTTATAAAAAACAATCAATGACTTGAAAATGAAAGGTAGAGGTCCCAGGAATTGCATACCCCAGTGCCCCTAGCTCATACTGCCTTTGGGACCCAGTACCAGACCCTGGAGGACTTGGGCACATGCACCTTACCTGCGACCAATCTCCCTACCCACAAGATACCCCTGCTAGACTCAGGAGGACCCAGGAACTGCACATCCTGTATGTTTCAACTGCAATCTCTGAGTTCTTCACAAGATAAGACAACAGAGTTTATGATCAATAGTCTGATCTGATCAATAGTCTGACCTGATCAGTGGAGAGACTAATACCCAGAAGGAGAGTTTCAATTAAAGACTGAAGTAATATCATTTCTCAGAGACCTGGTGAGAGACATCCTTGACAGATAGGTTTGGAGAAGGTGAGAGCTAAATAGGGTTTTCCTGGGATCCCCTGGGAAGCCTGGGCTCAGACCAAGAAGATCTTGGGCCTGTGTTCTTTTGTGGGAAGCCAGGTTCAGGAGAAGTAAATGTCAGAGGGGTGAGTAGTCCTGAAGAAGAATGCCCATAGTGTAGGGATATGTTAGAACTCTGATACTGCTGCCAAATTCAGAAGAAATCAATGCTCGGACTTATCATAGGTTAATATAAGGGGAGGTGTTAATTGTCTTCACTAAAATCAGAGTCAGTTTTTATTGGTAAAGGGCTGTTCATGAGTGGTTTCTAGGGTTTCTCAATACTACATTCAGTTGACATTTGCTGCCACTGTTGATCCTGAATTTACTACCATAGACAAGGTAATATAGTAGTGACCAGCAACTGTTTTTCTACTTATGCCAATACCTGGATTGCCCGGGGGCATTTTATAAACAATACTGTGGCTTGCCCCCAAAGAATGGGGCACTGGACCAAAGAATTTTCAAACCCCAGCACAATAAACTAACAAGCAAACAATCAAAACCTTAGAAATATGAAAAGACAAAGCAAAAAAAAAGTCTCCAGAAGCTAAATTCCCAGTTCCACCAAAATTAGTACAGAGAGCAAGGAAGGAGAGGAAATGATGAGCTACATAGCAGATATGTCTGAACTGGTATCAACAGAGATAAAACAGTACTACAAGGTGTTAGGCAAATTTAAAGAGTGGATAACTAATCACATAATGACCATAATAAAACAAATGGCCAGCAAGCCTAGAAGACACTAATAAACAGCTAGTGGAATTAAAAGACAGACAGATACAAGGCATGAATGTCCAACATAGAAAAGAATGACAGTGCATAAGACAGTTCCAAATAGAAATCCAAGTGATTAAAAACATGATTGAGGGGCTGGGGATATAGCTCAGTGGAATAAGCGCTTGCCTAGCAAGTGCAGGGTCCTGAGTTCGATCCCCAGTACTGCAAAAAAAAAAAAAAAAAAAAAAAAGATTGAAAGTATGGGTACCAGAGGCAACCAATGTGAAGTCAGGGCTAGTTTTGTAGTCAGTTATCATTTAATGATAGATACTTTAAAAACAAGAAGGAAACAGGACAAATGGATCCAAGAACTCATAGATAACTCAAAGAGGGTGAATATAGGAGTAATTGGAATAAATGAAAAATCAAAAGACAGAAAAAGGGCACAAAAATCTTGTTCACAAAAGTAATAGCAGAAAGCTTTCCAGACATGGAAAAAGAACTTAACATATAGATAATCAAAACGTATTAGAACTTGAATAGGTATGATCCGAAAAAAAAGAGACCACTCCACACTACATGATTCTCTCAGTAGATGCAGAAAAGGCCTTTGACAAAATTCAACACCCAAATAGTTAAAGAAGGTCAGGGGCTGGGGGTATAGTTCAGTGGCATAAGCGCTTGCCTGGCAAGTGCAAGGTCCTGAGTTCGATCCCCGGTACCAGGAAAAAAAAAACAAAAAACAAAAAACAAATAGTTAAAGAAGGTCATTACCTTAACATGATAAAAGCCATTTATGACCAACCTACAGTCAATATCATATTAAATGGGAAAGAGACGAAAGCCTTCCCTCTAAAACCAAGACAAATAGGTCCATTGTTAATACTCCTGTTCAATATAGAACTCAAAATATTAGCAAGACCAATCAAGTAAGAGAAAGAAATAAAAAGGATACACATAGGAAAGGACAAGATCAAAATATCGTTATTTGTAGATGACATGATCCTTTACTTATCTAACCCAAAAAACTCTGCTGAAAGACTGCTAGATTTGATAAGCATATTCAGCAGTGTAGCATCATACAAAATAAACACATGCAAATCAATATCATTCCTATACACTAATAATAAACTCATTGAAAAAGCAATTAGAAAAACCTTACCATTAACAATAGCATCAAAAATTTAAATATTTTGGGATTAACCTTACTAAGGAAGTCAAAGACCTCTACAAAGATAATTATATCATACTGAAAAAGAAAACTCAGGAGAACTCCAGCAAATGGAAAAATACCACCTTTTCCTGGACAGGCAGAATCAATGTAATCAAAATAGCTATACATGTGAAACTGATGTGCAGATTTAATGCAATTTCAATCAAAATACCACCATCATTTCTCACAAAGCTAGACAAACTAATCATAAAATTTATACAGAATAAGAGACCCAGAATAGCAAAGACAGTCCTGGGTAACTGAGGCAAAGTAGGTGGCATCACAATTATGGACTTGAAATTACATTACAAAACTACAGTGATGAAAACAACACGGTACTGGCATGAACACAGACATCAGGGTCAACGGCATAGTATAGAAAAAGCAGAAACAGTCTCTGGCCCATACAGCTATTTGAACTGTGACAAAGGAGTCAAAAAATACACTCGAGGAAATATAGCTCTTTAATAAATGATGCTGATTCTCATGGAGAAGATTGAGTCTAGACATATTTCATCATGTAGTAAACTAAAATCTCAAAATGAATCAAAGATCTAAATATTAAAACCGAAACAACCTGCTGAATTGTAAAACAGGTAAAACTCTTAAAGTCACAGGCACACACAAGAACTTTTAGAGCAGAATGCAGATTGTACAGGAAATAGTACTGAGAATCAACAAATAGGAACATATCAAATTTAAAATTGTGCACAACTAAAGACACAACAAACAGTGTGAAAAGACAACCTACAGAATGGGAAAAAGTTGCCAGGTATTCTTCAGACATCAAAAATATCCAAATAACTCAAAACAATTAGATTCCCCAAATAAAAGACCCAATCAAAAATGCCAACCAAAATGAACAGATACTTCTCAGAAGAAGTACAAATGGCCCATAAATACATAGAGAAATGCAAATGAAAATATGAGTGAGTTTTCATCATATCCCAGAAAGAATAGCCATGCTCAAGAAACCAAACAATGAAATATGCTTGAAAAACGAACCTTTCTACTTTGTTGGTTAGAATGTAAACTAATACAATTGTTATGGAAATCAGTATGGTGATTCCTCAAAAAAATTAAACTAGAAATTCTATTTTCCCCCAGATATTCCCCTCTAGATATCTTCCCAAAAGTGTCAAAAGGATAAGATTACAGTAATACTTGCACACACACTTGCCGCAGCACAGATCATAATAGCTAGATTTTAGAAGCAGCCCCTATGCCAATCAACAGATAAATGGCTAAAGAAAATATGTTCATACACAATGGAGTATCATTCTGCAATAAAGAATGATAAACTTGAGTCATCTGTAGGAAAATAGATACACCATGAGATTATAATGTTAAGTAAATCTGACATAGGTACAAGCTTAAATATTGCATGATGTCCCTTATATGAGAAATCAAAAATATATAAAGAGCAAAATAAAAGGTAGATAATAGGATACTTTTTTTTTTTGTGGTACCAGGGATCCAACTCAGGACCTTCCGCTTGCCAGGCAGGAGCTTATTCCACTGAGCTATATCCCCAGCCCAAGGTACATAATAGGAAGTTGGGAGGTAGATCTTTGTCAAAAGGAGAGGGATTCAAGAGATGGAGTGAAGGGGGAGAAAGGAAAAAAGGGGGGCTGCAAAAGGAATTAGGATCTGTTATGTACATGTACAGAGTGCACACAAAGAGTGTAAATATTATGTACCGCAACACTTACTATTAAAAATAGAAAAATAAATTAATAAAATTACTGTCAAATACAAGGAGAAATTGATAGAGGCTAATTATCAAAGGAAACTTTAGCATAGCTTTTCCTCTATGACAAGAAATTGAAGTATATAAAGCCACATAAAAGACCTGATTATTTTAATTAATAAAAGTGAAGTACTTCATATCAGGTTTCTTAATGAGCTATATCATACTTGGTAGTGATCATGGGACATTAAATATGTAATCATATGTTGCCCACAGTAGATACCCTAATTCCAAATACCAGTCATGGTATATCATTCTGTTGTATTTACAATTAATAAAAGATGTGCAAGGGGAAACTTTTGTTGTAGAAAATGAAAAGTAAATTTTGAAATAATTCTTGGGTTGGGAAGAAAGCAAAAGCTAGAGTATTTAGAAAATTAACAATCAATACACCACATGTCCAAATCTAAGAGATATTGCTGATTTTTAAGTAGAGGAAAAGGTACAGCTTTATAAAGATTTGCTTGTTAAATGTTCAAGTTTGAGAGTTAGAATAACAGTATATAAGGAAAACATAAGGAATAAATACAACTAGGGGCATTATATGTTTGCAGTAAATAAATGGTTGCATTCTTCAGAGTTGGCAAATGTACAGAACATATCTTAGTTCTTTATTCATGTCCTTTGCATCCTTTCCTCCACTCCCTCCATCTCTTGGTCCCCTTCCCTACTGCAAAGATCTATGTCCACAGAAGAAACACAAAATATAAATGAAGAGCTAGATACAAGATGGATAATAGGAGACAGAAAGATAGATCTTGTGCAAAAGGATTTCATATTGTGTAGTTTCTCTTATACAAGAACCCAAAATATAAATGAAGAGCATTTTATTTTTCCTGAAGTTTTGATAAACAGATGTTACTTTACATTCTTCTAGTGTTGAATATTGCTCTGGAGACATGTGATGCCAGCCTCCTACAAGTATATTGCCTAATCAGTGTCACTTTCTTTTCTTTTCTTTTTTTTTTTTTGGCTAGATGCCTAAAGCATTATCTTGAAACCTAGTTACTTTACTAAGATATAGTTCACTGTTATTCTTTATAAATTTTGTTGGGTTGTGGTTTTTTCAATCTGCACATTTTGTTTTAATTCTGGGAAGATTCAGTCCATTTTTGTCATATTTTTTATGGTCTTCAGTTATTTTTACATTGCATTTCCTTTGTCTATTTGTCTATTTTTATATTTGCAATGTTATTTGGAACCTTTTAAAATCTCTACAATCGTTAATATTTTGGTTTAGGTTTATGAAACCATGTACATCAATATGTTTTATTGGGTTTCCTCAGTATCAATTTTTCATGATATTTTTAAAAATTTTGTTTTAATTTATGCTTTGATTGTCTCTTTTAGTTCAAGCAAGAAACATCATTCTTATTCATATTAGTTCATACCATCAAGCTGTTACATAAAATATAATTTATCAATCACTTTTTTTCTCAGTCTTGAGGATTAAATTTGACCCCATGAATGCTGGGCAAGTGCTCTAACATTGAGCTGCACCCCAGACCCTTAAATTTCTTATTGAAGGTATATTTATTTTCTCTGCAAAGCTTTAACTCCCAAATGCAATTCTTATAACCTTAATCACCTTTCTGATTATAGCACTTGCCACACAGTTTGGAAAATTCTTCTGGAAACTACACTCTATGCTTTGGGAAGTCAGGAACTGTGTTGATTGTTCTTGTTCAATGATGCATCCCCAGCATCTGGCCCATAATAACCCTGCTGTTTATGTCCTAAATTGCCTGGAAGGGTTTCAAGAAGAAGTGCATCACCAGAAGGAACAGAGTCTTATGAGTTGCTAATTATGAACATGCATTGAATCCCTAGGGTGATACAATTTTTTCCCCAGTCGTTCAGCTGTTTGACTTAGAACTGAGTTATATGAACAATCAAGGAGGACATTCCTTCTTCTAGTTTTCTTCCATCTTCCATTTTCTATGCTTTTGTCCATCGCCAAGTATCTGGCTTTCTCCAAAGTTCAGTCATAGACTTCCGTCTGAGACTTGTATCAGGGAGGGTTGAGGAAGACTTCAGAGAATAGTTGATGGCTTGAAGGTTTCTTTGGGAACTGGCTTAAATCTGTCATTCTCTCTTTTTTGCATAACACATTTTTTATCCTCTTTCCACTTCTTGTTCCCCTTCCCAACTTTCTATTACCTACCTTTTAATTTGCTCTTTATTTAAGCTATTCCACATTGAGGTGTTTTCTCCAAAGAGTTAAAGTTATTGTATTACAGTGCTACACCATGTTTATAACAACACAGTTTATAATAGTTAAATCTTATAAACAGCCAATATTCCAATCAACAGATGGATGAATAAAAAAATACAGTATTTATACACAACAATGAACTATTCTGCAATAAAAAAATGACAAAATTTGTGGCATTTGTAGGTAAATGTTAACACCCTGAGTCCATAATATTAAATGAAATAAATCAGAGACACAAGTTTAAATATAATTTGCTTCTGCGTGGTGCATCTCTATGAACTATTTTTCTCTTATTAATATTGATTGACCATTATTTTGCTAGGAAACATTCTCACTACTAGAGATACTAATAAAGAAGGTATGAAGCTGAGGAATAAAACTTACACTCTTAGTTTTATGAAGTACTCAGTAATTGTTTTTTTTAGTGAATGAATGGTGTAACTGGGGTTAATGCTTTTTTTCTATGCAAGCATACCTCAAAGGTATTGTGAATTCAGATTTGGGTCACCACAATGCAGTAGACATTAAAATAAAGTGAGTTACATGAATGATTTCGTTTCTTATTGTATAAAAGATTATGTTCATAATATGCTATAGTCTATTAAATGTGTAATAGCATTATGTCTAAAAACCAAAGTATACAACTTAATTAAAATATACTGTATTGCTCAAAAATGTCAACAATTTTCTGAGCTGTTGAAAAATATCACTGACAGACTTATTCAATACAGTGTTGCCACAAATCTTTAGTTTATAAAAGAAATATCTGTGAAGTGCATTAAAATAAGGCATGCTTGTTGGAGCTTAACTATCTTTTTAAGTGACCTTAGTCTTGGTAAGTGCAAGGTCCTGAGTTTGATTCCCGGTACCAAAATAAAGATATAAAATGAGGCATGCTTGTGTGTGCTCATGAGTGCATATGCTTTTCAAATATTCTCCTTTGTTGTATAAAAAATTGAGGTAAGAAGCTAAGTGAATTTTGTTTCAAATCTTAAAGGTTAAAATTTATAGAAAAGAAATTTAAATAGGAGTTATTATTGTCATTCTGCCAGCAGCATTTATGGTATGACTTGGGAGACTAAAAAAAGCTTCTTTCCACAATGATCTTTCCATTTTTTTTTCTGTTTTTTAAATAAAATATAGTTTTTTTACAAAATAGTAAAAAAATAAGCATAATTAATACACTGTGTATCATTATCTTCAAAGTAGTTACTGAGAGTAGAAGACATCAACAAAAAGATTCTCTCTTATAAAGAAGTAGCAAACGCATAATAGCAGTAAACTTTCCTTTCAATGAACAAAGAGATACTAGTAGTATAAATGAAACAAATTAGCATACATATGAAAATGTTTTTGAAACAATGAAATAGGTAATTTGGGGAACCATCTGAGCCTCTCCTCACTTTCTATTTATCTACCATTCTGCTCCTCATTTATACACACACACACACACACACACACACACACACACACACACATATATATATATATACTTTGAGTTTCTCACATAAGAGAAACTGTATGATGTTTAATCTCCGGTGTCTGACAGTTCACTTAACATTATGTTTTCAGTTCATACTTGCCTATGGACCTATATTTCCACCATTCTTTACTGAGCCTTTAAGGCATTTGAATGACTACCTGGGATTTAACTCAGGTCATTTCACACACAGATGTGGCAGTGTGGCATTCTATTGAATTCGTTTGGTGGTTCATTATCTGTGGAGCTTCCTTATTTAGCAAAGTCCCTTGTGCAAGACAGAAAAGGGAAAAAAATCTAGAGAATAAGTTTCCTGAGGTTATGAATGTACCTCACTAGAGGAAGCACAAGGTTAGTGGGCTGCCATAAGTAAACAGTTCTGCCTGTGAAGCTTTAGCTTGGCTCGATCTAGCTTCCCCTACCTGTTTTAGTAGTTTTGGCATGTCAAGATTTTTTTAATCCTGCTTTCATACCCCAGTATAATCAATTCTTTAGCTCTTTAAAATATTTTATTGCTTTGTTGCTTTCAGGAAATCTTACAGGAAGTAGAGAAACACAGTAACAACAAAAACAAAGCAAATGAGCAGAGACTGGAGGGTCTTACATTTGGGATGAAAATGTATGCTTTCCAGCTACAAGCATATGTGAACTGAGGCTGAACAAATATAAGTTCTTAGACTCACATGAAGGCCCTACATTCCATCAATTATCAGCAGCTCCTTGACGCTTTACTTTTAGTCTTCCCTGTTTGTGCTTTTCAAAGAGTTATTCATTCTGTTCGGGGAAGCTTTGCATAGGTGATGATAAGATACAAACTTTTATAATTCTTTACTTTTTCTAGCCCTACTTTGGAGAGTCTGTTAATTGTAACTTCCAACATTCATGGATTTTTAAAAATGGAATATCTTCTTCCTAACTTCTATAAATACTAATTTTTAAGGATCTTAATCAAATCTCATCATTTCTGTGAAGCCTTCTATGATTCTCCAGTGTTTTTTGAGTTCTGAGCCTGGTTGTATTTGAACCCAAGACTTGCTATTATAAGAAATGTGACATTAGAGACTTCTGGTAAGATGGTGACCAGGTAAGCAGCAGAGAAAGATCCTGCCAGAGGATCGACAACCAGATACTGAAATACAGCAACATGAGAAAGACAAGAAGGAGAGAAATGGGTGCCCTGGTACCCTGGACCCAGGAAAGATCTGAAATGGAAATTGAAATTCTCAGAAAGAGCAAACTAGACCTCCCTTGAAGAAAAGACTCGGAGGGCCACCATGGTGCAGATAGAGGAAGAGGAGGCAGAAAAGGAAAGAGCCACTGCTCCACACACCCTCAGGCTGATCCCTCCTTCTGGCACTCACAGTTTCAGCCTCAGAGGCCCCTGCTCACAGAAGCATCACAATCGCTCAGGGGAGAGTGTAGTCCTGAAAGCTGGTTTGAAATCGGAGAGGAGAAAGCGCAGCCTGAAAAGGAAGCAGTGGTGGTCAGGAGTGATTGAATCCAGTGTGAGGATGGGAGGTTACAAAGGCCATTGAAGCAGAATCCCCACTCTGCTGAAATCTTTCTAATCAGTGCCGTGAGGCAGGTTGGAGTCAAGGCAACCAGTGAGTAGCCCACCACACCCAGCTGTATGCCTGCACCGAGGATATGGCTTCAGACATCTCCACTGTGCAGACCTCTCCAGTGTGTGAGTAAATACCAGCAAAGAGTAGCAGAAAGCAATGGAAGCGACCTCAGGATCACAGTAATTCCCAGGGATCCAGTCAAAAAACAAAAGGGAGCTGGAGCACAACAGAAAGAGCGAGCTGCGGACAGAGACCGGCTACACAACAAGCAGGAAGCATGAGCTGAGTTACCGGGATTCAGCTTCTACCCTGAACTCCCTCTCTGAGCACCTTGAGTCCTGGTGGCCCAAGCAGGCACCATGTGATCCTGACAACAATTGGCTGAGTCAACAGACTTCAGGACTCACCCTAAACTACTAATATGAGCACCAACAGAGACTCCACACTGCTTGCATATAGGAAAAATGCAGGAACCCATAGCATCAAACTACATGAAAAGCAGCAGTCCTGGAGCCTGAGAGACAACATACTCTACACAGCAGACCTGAGAAAATCCTCCAATTCTTTCCGAGAACTAACAACTAAACTTAGTACACACCATGGACTACCACAGTGAGCACAGGTGGAGGAGACCTCACGTCACTTGTGCCCAGCATCGTAAGTGCACCCAATACCCAGCAAGAATGAGTGGTGGGATAAGGTGAAGACATAGAACTAA